>NW_020769380.1:1763139-1832979 GCF_900518735.1 Pseudonaja textilis
TAGAATAGAATAGAATAGAATAGAATAGAATAGAATAGAATAGAATAACAGAGTTGGAAGGGACCTTGGGGGGTCTTCTAGTCCAGCCCACTGCCTAGGCAGGAAACCTTACACCACTTCAGAGAAATTGTTATTCGACATCTTTTTAAAAGCTTCCAGCGTTGGAGCATTCACAACTTCTGGAGGCACGTTGTTCCACTGATTAATTGTTCTAACTGTCAGGAAATTTCTCCTTAGTTCCCCCCATTGCTTCTTGTCCTGCCCTCAGGTGCTTTGCAGAGCTTCATCTGTGCATTAGTTGCAGCCTTTCCTTGTTGCATTACTGTATTCTCCGCCAGCTGTATCTTCTGGATGCTGTTCGACAGCAACTCCAAGTCAAGTGTATTGCAATAATTCATTTGGGAGGTCACCCAGGTATGGGTGGATGGGAGTAGAGCCTCCCTGATTTAGGAATGGGTGCAATTGGCACACAAAAGGCCATCTTGGCCATGGTTACCACATGCTCCTGAAAGATACTGCATTCTTGTTCTGCTTAGGAGAGGTCATGAGTTCAGTTGTAGAGCAAACATTTTGCTAAATTGAATTGCATATCATTTGAATAGACTTCTGGTTAAACAAGAAAGAACAAACACTGCTGGCTACTTGCTGCTCTGTATGTGCTTCCATTTCCTCAGTTGTGAAAGGGAAATTAATGTTCTGCTTTGGCATGTAAACAAAATTCTGTCAGGCAGATTTTTAAGAGGTAACCATTGTAGATGAATCAGTATTAAATCTTCTCTCGTCTGTCTGTCAAAAATTTGTGGTGCAAACATCCCAAGGTTATGCTGACTTCAGAATGCAAATTGGGGATTGTGGATATTTCCGAGTTGGTTTTCCACCAGCTTTTGTGACACTGAGCCACATGAATAATACGTAGAGTTAGTCCTCACTTAAGGATGGCAGTTGAGTTGTGCAACTCTGTCATTAAGTGATACTATTGTACAGTACAACTTCACTAGCCTGTGAGCTTACGACAGCAGTTATGAGAGTTCCAGTTGACTTTGTCAGGCAAATCACACATGATTGAGAGACATGACTTCCTGCAATCATTATTCACAACTTCCTACCAGCTTCCCTGTTAATTTTGCTTGTCAGAAGCTGTCAGTGGAGGTTTCAAATGGTGACCATGAGACCACAGGCATGCTGCAACAGCCACACCTTTGAAGACCAGTCTTAGATCTCCTCATTCAACGCCGTCATAACAACTTTTGCAGCTTTGTGGAAAAATTTAAGCAAAGACTACTTGTATTAAATACTCCACTCTACAGATGCATCTTATTAACAGCACATTCAATACGGTTTAAATATGGGCCAGTTTTGTACAGTATTTAAGAGTTTTCATCACTATGTTAAGAACAAACGGGCATTTTTTTCAACCCTTTTTATTTTATAAAAAGTTTTGTATCTTGTTAACTCCCTTTTTTCTCTGTTCTCTGTAGTATATTTATAATGCCTTTATTTTCCTTTCACTTCATAATATGCGTATTTCCTGTCTACTGCTAAAGATTTGCACTAGCTTGTCTTTCCTCTTTCTCTTTCATCTGTACAGTATACAATACTTTCCCTTCTTTTTATTTTTACTCAGTGGAAGTACTGTGTGACCGCTACCAGTCTTTCTGCATCTCATTTCAGTATCCCCTTTTTCCCCTTTACATTCCATGGATTTGTTTTTCCCTGCCTCTCCCCATTTACTTCTATTTCTCTTCACTGAATTTAGTACAGCATGGTAGTAAACACTGCAGCTCAATTGGACTTCAGCAGAATGGGAAAAAATGATGCCACTCTGCCCCAGAAATGTGATTATAAGATGATGCAAAATGGGGAAGAATGGATTTTTGCCATCTTAGCCACCCAATTTTGATATGCGTAATCCTGCTGTTTACATTCTGGTGTGATTGGAGCTGTTATAAGACAAAAATACTTTTTATACTTCTGGGGTAATACTAATGTTAAGAATTCTTCCATGGATCTCATCACCATAGTAAATGTGAAACAGAAAAGGCCCTCAAACATGCTATGTTTATATGAGGGAGGGAGTGCCTGCAGTGAAACATTATCTTGGATAATATTTATTCCACAATAATTCAAGATGATGTGGATCTTCTGAGTGACTACATGACTTCATTTGCAAATTAGATTAAATCAAGATATCTCTATGTCATAGTTTACTTGTGGGGGGGGGGGACTTGGCTAGACTTACAAATTGAACTAAGCCATCATTTGGTTTCTGATTTTGGCTTAGTGTAATGTGGGAACTCTGGTATTATGACTTGTTTAGTGATCCATAGTGAAAAATGTCTAAGCATGAAGTACACATCTATTTTTGGTCTTAACTTGATAAGCAAAGAAATTATGACCATTTCATCTTCTGAGCCAAACATATGCATGCAGGTGCTCATATGTAATATATTAAAGCATTGGTACTTATCTTTCTGGGTTCTCATGAGCTTTGAACAGCCTCTATAGATAAATTCTGCAAATGAAGGGTAAGAGGTCAGGCAGGGAAATATAGTAGGAAATTATCTGTTGATTTTGCCTAACCCTTCTTTTTTATATATTTACATTTGCATTCTTACCAGCATCCTGAACACAAAACAATCCTAAGAAAAATCTTGTATCTTATTTTTTGAATGTATGAACTAACCAAATTGTGATGAAAATTTTGCCTGGTGCAGTCTTACTGATCTTTCACTGGGCATTTATGAATGATTGAATTGAATTGATTGTAAGGAATGTGGTGTGCTTCATGTTGTTTCCTTTGTTGCTATTGGTGTTAATGTTTTTTTAAATGATGTCTTATTAAACTTTTGGCAGTTAACCAACAATATTACTTCCTGTGAAATGTTTTGGTGAAAGATGAGGTCCAAATGAAGCTAAACAAATAGTTAATTGGTGACACATCAATTTTCTTACTCTTATTCCTACTGATCCTGGAGAACTCATGTCTTCTTTTCTCCATAGAATGGTACGGCCAAGGTTGACCATCTATGTTTGTCAAGAGTCTCAACAGTTGAGAGATCAGCAGAAACATGAAGATGGGGATGCAGCCAATGGTACTTTTTTTGGTAAGGGCATTGGGAAAGTAAAGTCTGCATTCTATGAGGCAGATGGAACTGTAGTATTTTTCAATGGGATGATCACTTCAAGGAGATGTCGGACCTGTGGTGATGGGAATGATGGCATAAAATATACCAGTGATCTGATCAGTGTTGCAGTTTAGTTGTAGTTCGTTTTTTATTTTGTTGCTCCAAAATTTCCCACTTCCATTTATCTGCTTAAATCTAATATGAGCCCACCGCCTTTAAAATATCACTGCTATTATATAGATCTGATAACAATTTTCTATCTTCTATATAGTGTAGAGATTACAATGCCTGTTGAAAGTGATGAGATATATTCAAACAGTTCTTTATTTGTCAGGGAATGTGTACATTTATTTTGAATAGTAGAATAAGATTATAGTAAAATTTGTTGCGGTATCTAAGGAAAATGATAAATAAAAGGAAGACAGTACTGCCATTTGCTTTTTTTAAAGCACCTTCTCCCTCCATCCTAGTTAAGGTCAATTTGAAACTACTACTACTAATTATTCATTCTTATTGATTCTGCAGTTTACCATGCAATCTACTTAGAAGAATTGACTGCTGTAGAGCTGACAGAAAAAATAGCTCAACTCTTCAGCATTTCTTCTCAACAAATCAGCCAAATCTACAAACAAGGGCCTACAGGGATTCATGTACTCATCAGTGATGAGGTAAGAGTAAAGTGGTGGTCTGAAGTTACCTAAGAGAAGCTTAGGAATTTAATTATGTTGCAGTCTGGCTCTGATTTCTTATAAAAAAGAAATGGAAATTTCCTTCATTTGCCAGATTATAAATTGCAGTAAGCCACAGTATAGTTTGTATTCATTTGGATTCTTGACATCACATGATGGGCGCACGTACTAAAATTGATGCCATAGAAAAACTTATCTATTCACTAAACAACACATGATTACCATTCACAAACACTTGTTTATTAGAAGGCAAGCTAGTCACCAGAATCCTCTCTGTTCTCCCAATAAGACATTTGTGAGATCTAAAGGCATCTCTGTGAACAGATATGATATTCAAAGCTATAAAACAATCATTCATTTCAATTTCTAGAGTGGCCTTGTAAATGATCCAAGTTGGCATAGAAAGACTTTGGAAAAAAAATATCAAGCTAATTAAACAGCCAGGCTAGGAAAGACAAAACTCAAAATACATAATATTAGGCAAGTTTGCAGGTCGTCTTTTGCAGGAAGACCCAGGTTTTTAAGACCCTTCTAAATGGATGGATGGAGTCAGATGGATCATATGATCATATCAATCTGAGGAACATGCAACATGCTAGCTTCTTACTTAACTTTTTTTAAAAAAACACAAGTCAAATATACCGAGGAGCCTGGTGGACATTAAAAGAGATATCTGAGATTGGCATTGGTGTCCACAGGAGCTTCATTGGCTACCTCTAGCTCAGCATATTGTGTTATGATAAATAGGGCTTTCTGAAGCAAACGATGATGTTAATCAAAAGCATGGTGGATTCAGCTCTTGAACTGAATTCAAGGACCCTGTTGAGAAGGTTAGAATTTCAGTTAGTTGATTTTTAAGTAAATGCTTTCCCCCCCAATATTTTTACTATGAGACAGTTCAAACTGCATATTCAGAATAGGATTAGGATTTTTAAAATTTACAGCTTTATAGTTCTGTGTTTTTTAATGCTTTAATTTAATTAGAGGAAAGAAATTCACAGCAGATATAAGACGCCAGATTGGTTTTGGAGTCCTAGATTATTCTAGAATAAAAGTGAACTGTGCCAATTTAGTAAAATACAGATCATCTCTTTAAAAAAAACCCTTGAACTTTAGACAGTGGTAACTAAGATGTTTGGTAGATGGAGGTTTCCTGCCATGGAAATAACCAAACTGTTCTGCAAAAAAATCAATATATAGTTCTGAGTACATACTTCCTTTCCTTATAGTTCAACTACAAGGGATGTGTGTCAGCTGAACGTCAGCAGTTGACAAAGTACATTAATATATGTGCTGCTTAAGAACAGACACAATGAATAGTAGCTTGATTTCTCCAGGCTCTTAACATTTTATTCCTATTTTAGATGATACAGAACTTTCAAGATGAATCATGTTTCGTCTTGGACACAATGAAAGGTACCCATTTATTCAGTGCACAGTAATGCATGTTACTCTGTTCTGTATTTCTTCTGAAAAACCTACAAATCCTATCCCACCCCCCATACCATAAACCCAAATCAAATCAGCATGGAGATTAATGTACTGTGTGTAAAGCTTCTTTCTTTCAGATGGAAGATGGGTGAAGAACAGTAATGGGATTCCACTCCTGTTCATCCAGAGTCTAATGGTGTGCTTTCTTTGCAGCTGAAACCAATGATAGCTACCACATCATCTTAAAATAGATGAGGACTTGATCTTCTTGCATCTACTCTGCATCTACAGCTTCATTATACGTTTTGGCAACAGGACACCAGCAGAGACCCATCTTGCTACCACAACATATTGTCGCCTATTAGGCAAACAATGTGGAATTTACCACTACTGGCTTGTAGTAAATACCAATCATAAGCACAGAGCTGCTTATTTGTAGTTCAGTAATATTGCTACACTTTGTTTGCTAGTTAAAACTGTCAGACTATCCAGTGATGGAACTTTGTAAATTATATGTAACAGAAAGAGGGTTGTGTCTGTGGAAAACAACCCTATTCCTTTAATAGATGATACTTCATTGTTGTGATGGATATCTGGCCACCCTAGGAATTGTGCATCCTTTCTAGGGAAACTCTTGAGGCCTATATCATTCAGTTGATAATGGCAAGCTTATTTTTAGCAAATTCTGGATTGAAAAAAAATGTTCCTGTTCTGACTTTTTCAGAACTTGCTTGAGATACAGATCTGTGTATCAAAAGGTGCTCATATACATAAGTATGTGAATGATTTCTTGTACTAGTACAATTTAGGAGAAAGCCGTGAGTTCATGAACTCTACCTACTTGGGGCTTCACCTAATATTCCTGTTAAAGAGGATTCAGAGGCAAAAGAAAAAAGAAAAGAAATGATGAACTAGATATCCAGGGTTATCTGCTGTTTACATAAAGAACACAACTCCCAAGGAAGAGAGAAAAGACCATGTTAAAAAAAACAGCAACAAAGCATTGGAATGATTTCTTTGAGATTATGTTGAACTGATACAAACTTTGGAATGAAATCCTACAGGAATTTTCTGTCCAAGAATAGGCTCATACAGCAAGAATGTTATGCTTTTTTGAAAAGCTTTGAACACTCCATGGTGACAAAGTCTCCGAGTGTTTGTTTCCAGGGTAGCAACTAGTCACTTACTAAAAGGTTTCTACACTTTGAAATGAATGCGTTTTATTGAGTCTTGCAGGGAAAGAAGGGGAAACTATTTTAGCTACTGGAAATACTGTCCTCAGATTTGAAGTGGACAGCAAGTCTAATGAACAAAGCCAGATTCTCTGTAACCTTTTCAGTTCTAGCAAAATGAAAAAACTCTGCAAGCTATAAGTTTCACATACCAGAGTATAATGTGCTCTTGCAAAAGCTAGGTTCTTTCTAGTCAGTAGACAAGAGACCAGGAAGCTGATATTGGCTGACATTAACATGAAGCTGAGAGTTTGAGAAAAGGGTTTTCATTTTATTAAATGGAAACCAAGTTATCTTCTTATTGATATCAGATTATTTGAGAAGTTTTTAATTTTAAATGTGTTTCATAAAAACTATTAGGTTAAGAAAAGAGAAATACACTTTAAAAAGAAATCTGTAGCTTTACCGTTTTTAAGTAGTATCTGATGCATTGATTTTAAAAAAATCAGCTTTTTCAAATTGTCTTTGGAGCTCTTATTTATATTATGACGTACTCCTGTTCCATCTCCCAGGATGATCACCAACCTAAATTAGGTTGTTGTTTGCTTTAACTTTGTACCAGAAATTCATGTGGTCCATCAGGATGCTTGAGCAAATTGGATATAGTGATAAAGCTGAATTGATGGTGACCTACAGATTTTCATTATTCCTAATAATGGATTGTGTGCATAGGCTTAGTGATAGCAGAGTTGATTAGTCTTTAAGGACAGCCCTTGCACTGTGACAAGGCTTGTAGTATTCTTAGTTGTATGGTATGTGTTTATAAGACAGCAACCTGGTTCTGTGATTTGAGTACAGTAAAATGTCGCTTATTAGAACATGAGCAAACCTGGTCACTTGTTATTGCCCCTCCTTTTCTCCATTGTGTATCCACTTTCAGAGGAAATAGCTTTGCATCTTAAGCCAAAGTTTCCCACTTCAGAGGTCATAGAAAACTGTGTCTCAACCCTTTTTATATCAAGATGTAAAATTAGAATCAAATTGACGTGATTTTTGAAGCAACCATCATCCTTCATACTCAGTCTGTCAAGTAGAACATACACTCCATAAATGACACCTTTTTTTTTCCCTTTCTCAAACCTGTGTTGAATCACTTTGGGGATTTTTTGTTTGTTTATTTGTCCTGAGAGCATGTATGAGAGTGTTTGCCATTCTTCTTGGAACTGTAATGATTTGTCATGTGTTTTTGTTTTTTGTAAACCACTGAATGAAACAATGAGCTATAAAACATGGCTGTGGAACAACCTTCGGTTGTGGAACCTTTTATTGAAATTATAGATAATTGTACACCAGTAACAAAGAAGAAGCTGCAGAGTAGACTGAATGAAATTGTATCTAAGTGCCCTATTGGGGGGAAATAGTGAGATAGTGCATGAAAATGAGACCCAGTGTAGTGTATAGGTGCTGGGAAACCATGCATTTTAGTCCTCACTTAGGCATTGAAATGGGCTGTCTGGCCAATCATTCTCTCTCAGTCTTAGATTGAAAAGTCAAAAAAACATCTCTCAACCCGCCACTGGACCAGTATGGTGAACTACACTCCATAACGTTCAGTAAACAGACTTCAACCTTTCATCCTGCTGTGAACTGCTTCATGCTAAATACACACGTGGGGGTGGGGGTGGGGAGTGGTTTACAGGGAAAAAAAACTTGTATTTTTATTGTTTTCTCTAAGCAATACACATTGAGACAAATGTGTCATCCCTGTTTTACACTTTTACTTTGTTCTATTTTTAATTTCTCGTGTGCAAGAACATATTCACCTCTAATGTGCTTCCATGGTCATAGGATTATATTATACCCATATTCAACTGGGACTGTTCAGTATGTGAGGAATAAATACAGGCAATAATTCCCAGGACTATTAAGCACCAAACACTTTTCTTTTTTTTAAAATAAAAAGTGGATAAAGGACGAGGAATTCCATTTTCCTTTTTTGTTGCTGTTTTGCCAGATGCTTAGTAAATAAATAACCCAGTTTCTTGCCTAGTAGCAACCCAGCTGCTTGTTAATACCCTACAGAGTCACTGCTTTGCTGATCCATCAGAAGATTTGTTTGGAAGTTACATTAACTGATGGGTGGAACATTAACTGTCAAGTACAAAGCACATGCGAAGTCAAAAATTCCTTTCTTCAGAAAATATTTTTCCTCATGTTTTCATTTACTTCAAAATAAATCAGAGCAACTTGACATAGTTTTCTTTCGCTTTGTGAATGTGTTCTGAACAGTAGTTTCTTGACAGGCACAGAAATTATCCTTTGATCCAGGACTGTAGGAAAAGTGGAGAGGAGCTGTTTTCTTTGGGACTGCCCACATTAGAAAACTACAAAATAGTTATGTAGTGGCAGAATAACGGAACTTTCCTTCAAGGTTTTAAGAAAGAGTGAGAACCTTGAGTCCTCTTGAGAGCCGCCCAAAAACCCTAAGATTACATCATGAATCTTCATGACCAAATGGCAATTTTCTGCAACTTAATTTTGGAGCTGTTTTAAGGGATGGAAATGTAAGCATTTTTGAGGCAAACTGTTCCCAAATAAAAAATAAATGGAAAAATAGGCTGAATGGGTTTGGGCTTCCCCCACTTGAAAGTTTATCAGAAAGTCTGGTTTTCGAGAAGGTAGGATTGTAGCTACTGAGCCACCAGACGTTGCTTTCTGTCTATTAAGCCAATGAAAGAATTACATACCTGTTTAGCATTTCTAAATTTTAGTTACAATTTAATACATTCCAGAATTAAGTGCCTTTGACTTTAGTAGGCACTACATTCACACTCCAGTCCAGAGTACTCTTTGGAATCAAAATTCAAGAATTGCACAGCTGTGATACTTAGTTTTTTACTGATTCATTTCACTTTTATCCCCAGAGTACTCTTAGATTTCTTTAATATTGCTTTTGGCCACAAGCTTAATTAAGCTGTTTAGAAATTAGAGGAAAGGCAACTCCCAAGTATTTCAATTATGTTTTCTGAAGCTTTTATGTATGTGTGCAATGTTAGAAACAAAAGGTTTACCTAAACCATTGGAACAAGTTGAAATCCATTGAGTATAGGGATGAAAAACAAGGAAGAACAAGTGGAGAAAACAGGTACCAGTTGAATTTTGTGATACACATTCTGTATTCCATTTTACAACGCACAACTGATCTTGTATTTTTTCATATAACGATGCTTCATTTTGGATGCATAATGGCTTTAGCAAGGCAAATACAATTTTAGCAAAAACCTATTTTTGCATGATTGATTTTAAAAAAATTCTTTAACATCGGGGAAGACATTTTGTGCAGGAGAGTACTTGGAGTAGAAATAAGAGATTAGTTGTTGCAAAATTAAAAGCAAGAGATATAAGGGCCAGCAGTAGTAATCTCCTAACATGAAAGTAACCCCTGCAGCATTTGTGGAAATACAGGCATTTAACTGTACTGTAGTAAATAACTATGGTCCAGAATGTGTTTGCACCTTGAAAACATTCTGAATTAAGTGTATAGATGAGACCAGCAGGAGATCTGCCTACTAGGAGACAATGTCTACATAGTCATTACACTACATTTATGTTCTGTGACTGAGCAATTGAAGGAGGCTGAAGAAAATATCTACACTTTAAAATCTACTGATTTACTTAATAGACATGGGTTTCTGTTAAAAAATATGCGGTTTGTGTCAGATGTCAATGTGCATTGTAGTGGTAGCAGGTAATTAGTTACACAATATAAAGCGGTCTTTCCCGTGGATATTTGCCCATGCTGGTTTGGAGTGAGCAGAGTTGTATTCCGGCATCTCTGGAAAGCATAGATTGGGGGAGGATGGTATACTATACAATAAATGGTAATTGAGAACACTATTAATGGTGCTGCCTAAAGTCTGACCCTAGCTTATAGTCATTTTGTTTAAACATTAAGCATCCCAACTATAGACTCTTCATAATTGTAATAATAAGGGCAAACCTATAGAAAGGCATTAAGATGGCAAAACAAACGTACAAACAAAAGGTGGAGAACCATATAGTAGACAACAACCCGAAGCAAGTGTGGCAGGGACCAATTATAAGGGAAACACAAGGAAGATAGTCAACTCTGATGCCTCATTGGTAGAGGATTTGAATACCTTCTTCGCCTGCTTATGAGGTGAAAAGACCTGACCCTGTAGCCCCTGCCCACTGGCCCTCTAACTCCCAGCCACTCACCTTGTATGAACACTAAGTGAGAGGTGTATTGAAGGCCGTGAACCCTAGGAAAGCTGCAGGTCCAGATGGGGTGCTGGGGATAGTGGTAAAGACTTGTGCCGACCAATTAGCAGAGGTCCTGACAAGGATCTTTAACATCTCCTTGCAAATGGCCCGTGTTCCATCATGCTTAAAAGCAGCCACTATCATCCCAGCCCCAAAGAAAACAGCAATTAACTGTCGTATTAATGTTTGTAGTGACAAAGTGCTTCAAGTTCTTCAACACCTTAGGTCATTCCTCCCACCAAATTTTGACCAATATCGGTTTGCCTACAGGAGGAATAGGTTGACAGATGATGCCATAGCTACTGCTTTACATCCTGTAGGAGTCATCTAGAGAAACCCGGAAACTATGTCAGAATGCTTTCATAGCCTACAGTTTGGCCTTCAATACCATTCTGCTGACAATCCTCATCAATAAGCTGACTGACTTCAATTTTTCCTTTTCCATATGTGACTGGATTAAGGACTTTCTGATGGACCGGTCACAAACCGAGAGGGCTGGGTCTTTCATATCCTCCTCCCTGAAGCTTAGCACAGGCTCTCCTCAGGGCTGTGTGCTCACTCCCTACCGGTACTCATTGTACACATACGACTTGTGTTATCTCCTGATCCATCCACTGTGATGATCAAGTTTGCAGATGATGCCACCGTATTGGGCGTCATTACAGGTGAAGACGAATCAACATATGGAGGGGTGAGGTTCAAAAATTATCTACATGGTGCTCAGAAAACAACTTGCACCTGAACATCAGCAAGACAAAGGAGATGGTGCTAGACTTCCAGAAGAAGAGAGAGGAATCTGCCCCACTTTATATTGAGGGGGGCTGTGTGGAGAGTATCCTCCTTCAAATTCCTGGGAGTCCATCTTAGTGAAGAGGGGGCATGCATAAGCGCACCAACATGCCTACCGTCCCTGTCCTATTGTTTCATTTGTTTTTCTTATATGTACCCATGTATTCATAACTATGTTTTTACTTATACCTATTATCTTGTAAGCGATTGACAAACCAAATAAAATAAAAAATAAATAAAATATCTCACCTGGAAAAACAACATGATCCAAGTGGCCAGGAAGGCCCAACAGAGACTCTACTTCCTCAGGGTCTGGTGGAAAAACAAGGTGGAACAACAACTGATGACCTCCTTTTACCGGTCCACAATAGAAAGCTTACTGCATTACAGTATGGTATGCTGGCTTGACAGCCGCGGATAGAAAGACATTACAGACAGTGATGAGCACAGCACAAAGCATCATGGGCTGTCTCCTGACACTAGATGAAATTGCCAGGATTCACTACCTTAGAAAAGTGAGGAAAATCCTCAGGGATGACTCACACCCTGGTCAGCACTTCTTTACTCTCCTACCGTTGGGGAGGAGATATTGAAGCATAGCCAGTCGTATGAACAGGCTGAAGAACAGCTTTTATCCGTGGGCTGTCAGACTCCTGAATGCAGCATAACATCATAACCATGTAGTATGATAGACCTGTAGGGCCGGTGCAACATGCAACATGTTCACACTGGTGAAATATAATGTTATGTTAAATACATATATGTATAGAGGATTGTGTGTTTGTTAGCATGATTTACTGGGTTAGGGATTTTCTTTCTTTTCACTGTGCGTTAATGAGATGTATTGTGTCTAGGGGATGCACTAAGGGAGGCTCAGCCAATCTCATTGTACACGTTGTGCATCGACAATAAAGGTTTGAATTGAATTGAAGATGCATATTCCTGCTTCTAGACTTTTTGACAATCTTCTGAAAGTTAATTTCTGACTTTTTTCCCAGAGAGATTCTTAATGTATCCACATCTAAACTCTTGGGCTGAATCAATTTAATATACATAGTAGAAATTACAAAAATTATGCTGAGAATGCTGACAATAATAAATAGGGATACGAACCAAATCCTACTACGGAGGATTTGCTTTGGTTCATTAAAAATAAACTTATTTAACAGACTCTTTGCATGGTGGGAACACTTATATTCCTCCATAATGGTGTTTATGATAGATAAGGACTGAGTTTTCCTACTTGTTAGTTTATTGTTATGCCTTTGGTTTCATTCTTTTTGTAATTTTCAAAGAATTTTGGCCATCCAAAAGAGCCTGAAGAGTTGGGCCCCTAATGCAAGCATGTTATACTGGAAATGGTTAATGGACTGAAATAAGATCCCACCTCCTCTCCATGTGCATCTTGCTTGCTTCCTTGCCATCTTTCTTAATTCTTAAGTCAATTTTAGTGTTAATATTTATTGTTTTAATATTTTATCCTGTTGTTTTTATTGGTTGTAAGCCACCTAGAGTTGCCTCAAGGTGAAACGGGTGGCATATAAATTTAATAAGATAAATATACAAGGGGCATGATTTTAAAAAGAAAAAAGGAAACAGACTGTGGTTTACTTTGTTATCTAGCCTAAGCTATTTAATACTAAGCCTATCATGAATTTGGATTTAATATCTATGTCACATTTAAGTACATATGCACTTATTGTTGGATTAATTTTATCCTACAGTCTGGTAATCAGTGGTGGGATTCAGCCAGTTCACACCACTTCAGGAGAACTGGTTGTTAACTTTCTGAGCAGTTTGGTGAACTGGTTGTTGGAAGAAATCATTAGGGCAGAGAACTGGTTGTTACATTATTTGAACCCCACCATTGCTGGTAATGTACAAAAGAGTTGGTTACAAAGTAAAAGCAATTTGTGACTCAGATTATTAAGTCCACAATGGATCTTTCCTACCATATGGAAATTGACTATGGTATTTCTCCTTCAAGTATCTGTTCTATTAAGTAGATAGGGCTGAATTTTTTACTTGCTCAATTTGCCAATAGGCATCCTTCCCCAAATGTATTTTCCTTTCTTGCCACTCCATCCAGTGGTGAGCAAAAATGTTGCAGTATTTAAGATCTGGGCACTGACTGCATACAATGAAAATGTAATCAGATCAAGAGTATAATCAGGGCAATATGGCTTGACAAAATAAAACTTGGTTCACTGTAACATATAAATCCAACCTGTGTTTAAATGACTGTAACTTTATCATCACCCAAGTGTCATGTTGCAATGAATGGCTTGAGAATGATTCTAAATGACAGACTTCATGGTTCAATACAGCCTTCTGATTTTTTTATTAATTTGGAGAACATCTTGGAGGTCTAGAACTTTGCAGATTTTATAAAGAATCAGTACAATTTTATAGCTTGTTCTATTTTCACAATGACAATTTTGATTTTATTTTTTAAACAGTACAATCAGTGTGCCTTTGATTGTTAAATTATGTTATCTAGTTTTATAACAAAATTGATCTCTCTCACTTTCTCCGTCTCTCTCACACATTTTTTGTAGGCTTATGCATATGGTATCTACATTTTCTGCTCAGATTCTTATCTGATCCTGTCAAAGTCTGATCCTTCTAAATACAGTAGTTGCTTCACAGTGATTGAATCTATTATTACTGAAAATCAAAATCAAGTTAACTAAACTTGTTTTTAAATTAAGACTACAATTACAGGCACATATAATTAGCATAGTGGAGCTATTAAATCCTGAAACAGCCCTGCAGTTGTTTACTTGGTATAATGTTTCTCATCCAAATCCTATCCGACATTCATGTTTTTATTTTCTGGGTTTTTGCTTTTGTTAGTCCAAAAAGAAACTGCCCCACAAGCTCTGCAGATGTGTCACAACTGCAGAGTGTGATAAAATAGCACTCTTCACACCCACAAACATCCTAACCTCAAGCAGTCCTGGAAAAAGTGCTCCTCCAGTATCTGGAACACAAGATTATCTTGTTTTAAAAATTAGACTCACTCAGAATAA
This sequence comes from Pseudonaja textilis, assembly GCF_900518735.1. The sequence goes on from NW_020769380.1 coordinate 1,777,662, forward strand.
AATGGCAACTTGAAGTTATAGGCTGGTAACCTCTCCAGATTTTTTTTTTATCGCCAGGCTTGTTCGCCGTTTTATTTTCTTTTTCTTTTTTTTAAAGGAATACTTTTAGCGAAAACTAGCGAAAAGCCAGCTTGCATTCTGGAACCTAATTTTAGCAAGCGCTGGAAGAAGCCGATGGGTTCCATTTCCCAGGGTTCCAAGCGCTACGTGGTTCTTTTCAACCTCACCTCAGATGCCGCCGTTACCTGGACAAACTGTCACCCACAGCCCAGCCCACCTACCCCCCGGAACGTTCTATTGCTCAAGCACCGCCCTTCTGAGGGCGACTACGTTTCCCATGCTGCCGCGCGAGCGCCGCGCGCTGCGTACGGGGAGGGGGCGGGAGAGGCGGGGCGCGCTCCATCACGTGGCCACCTCCCTATAAAAGGCGACGCTGCGCCGGCAGTCCTATTGTTATCACCGACGGAGTTGGGGGGGGTTGGTGGTCTGCCCGGTCTGGGCCGCCGCCGCCGCCTGCCAAAGCCGCCTGCCAAAGCCGCCCTTTGCTGCCTGTTTCCCACTCCCTCCCCTCCGAAGGCACGGAGCTGCTACCTCCGCATCATCCCCTCTTTAGGGGATCTTGGGCTTCGCCCTGCAGCCCCGGCCTGTGTAGAGGGAAGGGAGGAGGGACCGGCGGGCGGGAGGAACTCCTACCCGGTGAGTGGTTGGATTCAGCTGGGCTGGCTGGCTGGCTAGCGTGAAGAAGGAGGGCGTGCCTTGCGTGGGGCAGGGCTACACGGGGTCTTTTCGCGGTTGAGGGCGGCGGGAGAGGAGAAGCGGGCAGGGGACCCTTCCCCGGGGGAAAAAAGACCTGAAGGCGGGGGGGGGGGGTTTCCTTCGGTTGGGGTGATCCTCGCCCACCTGGGGTGGCCCTTCCCTTGGAAGGCTTTTTTCCCTGCAAGGAGAGCGGAGAAGCGCCCCTCGTCCAGGCAAGGATGGGCTTTGGGGAGGGGGCGAGGGGAGGGAAAACGTGCCTCACCCTTTGACGTTGCGGGGGTGGGAAAGAGACGGACTTCCCGTTGGCGTTTGCATGTTGAATCCCTGGGCCAGGCTTCGGGGTCTTGTTTTTGTCGCAGCCCTTCAAGCCGCTGACTTGAGAGAGATTCCGGGATCGGATACCGGGGGGTGTCTCTAGGGTGATTTCGGAGCTGGTTGCCTTCCTCTCTTGAGCCTGATCGGAGGGCTTCTGTGTGTCTCCACGCTGGAAAGAGAGAGAAAGAGAAAGAAAGAGAGAGAGAGAAAAGGGCCTGTCAACTGGAGTTCAGGGTTTGCCTACATGGGAGGTTGCAGTTAACCTCAATAGGAATTCCTTCCCTCCCTTGACGTTTGAAGTGTGTAGCTTACCTGAAGGTGAGGTCAGTAATTATCTCTTGCTTGCTATTGTTAAAATCGGCTTGGTTGGGGAGAGGAAAAAGATATTTTTTTTCCCCCCAAAGTGACACTTGCACCTTGTGCAAATAATCTGGATGTGGAACTGAAGGGGTGGTGGGTGCAGAGGAAAGATTCATGATCTGAAGCTATATCACTGAGCCAAAAAGTATCCCCCCAAAAGCCTATGGATAAATCTATATAGTTGTTTTGAGTTTGTGGGAATTTTTGATATCTTGGTTTTGAGCAGTTCCCCCCCCCCCCAGGCAAAACGCTATATTACCAGTTTTCATTCTTCAGTGTGAAATTGGGAGGAGGGGGGTGGAGAAACAACACATGAGATTCATTAAACAGATATGTTATGGGTGGCATTTGTGGGGCATTGCCCACTACCTTAATGTTGGATTTTAGAACAAGCCACTCAAAGTGATGTTTATTCATGCATCAGGGATCATCTTGTATGACAGAAGATACCCTGAAAAATAGGCAGAAAGTGATGCCTTGGGATAAGAGTGGGCTTTGATATTTTAAGGTAAGGATTGCTTATTTTCAATTGACTTTGGCCTTGAGGTTAATGTTGGGTTTAAGGGAGTCTTAACAAACATCTAAATACTACTGAAAGCTCTCTTTTGGGAAGATTCTATAAAATCTTTTGACTAGTACTCCTACTTCCTTATGTCTAGGTAGGCCTTGGGATTAGAGTGCACATATAAGTTAATCATAGTAAATATTAAGGTGATGAATGTTTTGTCTTACTGATTTATTAATGCTAAATAATGTCTCTCTTCATTCTGAAAATATTAAATGAAATATAAAAACTGGCCTGAAAAAGGATACCTTAAATAGTAATTATGTTTGGTAAAACAGATTTTTAATACGAAATTGTTAATGTTTTCATTTTATGAAAAATGTGACATAGGCTTGGAAATAGGTTGTGTATATATACAGTTTGAGATTTTCCAAATTAAGGATGGTGAAAACAAAAATTGAAAGATACAAACCATAACTTTCTCATTAACTCATATATGTAAACCAAATCATAAATGCAGATGCTTATTTGGATATCCAGTTTAGCCATAGTATACCTCCAGACTTTATACCTCTTGCAGTATAGGTTTGACTATTCCTGCATTATGTTATATTTGATAATTTTGAGGAAGTGCAAAATTTTCTTCTGAAGCTTTGGAAGCCTAGGATAATTATTGGTTGCAGATTTTATAAGCTCCATAAACTAAGAGGAGGAGAATAATTAGGACTTTGCAAAGTTTTAGATTCAAAGAGAAAAATGTGTTTTGGGAATACACAGGAGCACTGCTACCAAATCAAATGTCTTTTCCTACTGCGGCTATGGAGAGCAGCCATGTGATCCTAGGAAAGACTTTAACTCCATCCCTCCTACACACACACACACACACACACACACATTAGTGGTGGAGGGATGGAGTCAAATATATCTATATATAAGTCTTAAAATCCTGCACCCTAGGAGTCATTCAGTTCAGGGTTTCAGGAAGACTGGAAGATCTGATAATTTGTCGAACTGAGTCAAAATGTGAAAATCCTCCAGAATTTATAATAGGAGCTATGGTGTTTATATTGTGGAAACAGAAATAATATCACTGTCCGATAATGTAAAGAAGTTGAAGGAATGGTGACAAGAGAGTTGGAAGATTTAAAGTAAGTTAAGCTTAATTCTTCATACTCATAATAATTGTATGTAGAGAACTGTGGGAGAGATTCATTTCATATTTTTGCATAAAGGAAGTTGTTGGACTAGTTCCCCTTGATAATCAACTTTTTAAACGATTTCATTACTTAAAAATTATTTAACCTAGCTCAAAGTTTTGTTTTAAAATCCAGCAGCCAAACCTTAGAGAGAAAATCTGGTTGGTAAGATTTATATTGTGCTTATTAGGTTATTTGATGTATAATCATAATTTAAGCAATGGTATTAGTTTATTATAATTTTGTCATATATGTATAACAATAAGAAGCATTAGATTATTTGTTAAATTGGCCCAGATAAGTAACAAAGCAACTTCTTTTGCGATTTGTCCAAAGGTATAGTCTATTGATCAATAGCAGTGATGTCACAATAGCTGTTTTAGAATGCTATCTTTAAGATACTACTAATAGGGAGCATCTGAATTACGTCAAATGTGAATGATACAAAAAAAAATATTTTATTACAAAATATTTTATAATAAGATACATTTCTTCAATGAAAATAAAATAATAGAACAGACATTAGGTTATAAATTTAAATCTTGTTTTTCTTTCAGTTACTATTAAGTGGAGGTCACAAATCTTTTTTTAAAAAGTCAACAGACAAAAATATTGTGTATATTTAAAATATGTACATGAAATTAGATAAAGCTGGGTTTTTTTTTCCAGGCATGATACAGTAGCTTTCATGTCCACCTTTCTTTTCCACTTTATTTTCATGATAATCCTGTAAATTAGTTATGCCCATGGTCACCCAATAAATCAGTATTTTAAGTTCCAGCCACCCAAACCCTAATTGGTTCCCTTTCTTAACTAGCGCTTGCTTAAATACTAACAAGAACATTGGTGTTTGTTTTTTGATTTCATTGATGGACTCTGCAAACTCACTCTGTGTGTGTGTGTGTGTATATAAATAATGTGTGTGTGTGTGTGTGTGTGTATATATATATATATATATATAGAGAGAGAGAGAGAGAGAGAGCGCTAACCTAGAATATGATGACACAAGAATCCAGTGATAGACATTGTTGGCTTTTACTTGACAAGTAATCTGTTGTGATCTAATGACTTAGTTTGGCAGAAGACTGGTCCTGCTATTCATACATTGTTTCTTTATAGACTGATTCTCAGGGGATTGGAACCTGACAAGAAGGGAAGTACATCTGCTTTGGAAAAAAAAACACTCCTGAGTGAAAACCTTTATGTCTGCTTAGGGGAGAATAGCTAGGAAATAAATGTAATCCATCAAGAAAATCACAAGGGTAAAGTTGTATGGCATAGAAAATTCGAGTCTGCATATGTGTATATTTGTATATGCTAGAAATCTCTAAGCCACAAAAGAACAGTTTAAGTTTTGATGCATAATAGAGTACAATTATCTAGCTATACATTCAGGAAGGGTATACTGGCAACGTAGTTGCCTTGTGTGTCGAAGTCATGGAATTCCATAAAGTTTAGAAGACATAAATGAGACGGACTTTTCTATCGAGCAACAGAAGATTCCCTGTCCGTGTAAAAAGCAAGTTAATAGGAGTATACTATCGCTCCTATCCTCTTGAACCAGGAAACTAAAACTGAACTGTAGATGAAAAACGAAATTAGAGAGGCAAAAGAAAAAGAAACTGATTTAACAGACCAGTTTACTTTGATAGATGCAGCAGATCAGAGACAGGCCTTAGAACAGGGGTGTTAAACTGGCGGCCTGTGGGCCGGATGTATCACGTACAGGCCACACCCATCCCAGCTCCGCCAAGGGGAAAACACGAAATGTCACATGACGCAGCAAGTTTGACACCTGTGCCTCAGAATAATGGATGTCAGCTGTGTCGAAAGTAATCTTGAGGCAATTAACACAGCATCTATGATGATTTACATGATATTCTTACTAACATCCTTACGCAAATGATATAAATTGCCACAATATACTTTCATATTTAACAGATCCTTTAACTGCAACTAACACCTCCCCCAAATTGTCTCTTAAATCAAGGTTTCACTAGAATAGTACTAGACTTCAGTCATTCTCACATTGTGGACCGCCAGGAGCTTACAGACCACAGGTTGAGAACCACTGCCTTGGGTCATAGTATCTAGATCAGCATCTGTGGAGTCCAGAAGGGAATCAGATCTTATCCAAGTGAGGGGAATAATCAAAGAAGCAGTGAAATAAAAAAAAATTGTGGAATGCATAGTGAAGTACCATATTTTTCAGATTATAAGACGCTCCAAAGTATGAAATGCACCTAGCTTTTGGGGAGGAAAACAAGGGAAAAAATCTGCCTCTGCCTCCCAGCAATTTGCTTCCTGGCAGCAAACAACCAAACAGCCTGGTCAGCTTCAACACAGCCTGATGAGCACAAGCAGCTGATTGTCAGTTGGATTGGCCTGCCAACGACCAGCTGTTTCAGGCTGCAGAGATTGCCATCGCCTATTGCTACCTCCACGTGCCCCTTTTTTGACTCGTTCCACTCAAGGATCTTATACACTGAAAAATATGGTATATTAATGTAACCTTTAAAGTGTGCTGAAGGAGAATATGGTAATATAGAGATGGAACTAATCTTGAGTCTGTACTGTAGGTTCTTGTATTCAGTTTGGAATATTGGTTTAAACTAAGAGAAACACAAGTAGTCCTTGATTAACAACAATAACCGGGACTAGAATGCCTGTCACTAAGTGACCTGATTGTAAAGTGCAACATCACATGACCTTGTTGCTTAGTGACAGTATTTCCCTGTTGCTCTCATTAAGTGAAGACTACAGTACCTGTAGACACAATGAGAGGTCATGTTGTAAGATAACCTGGCCAACTAAAAATAATAATTGTATACCATAATTGTATACAGATGATACCTACTCAAGAGTTCTTAAGTTCAATGTGAAAAAATACATATATTAATATATCTTTTAATACCTGCATCTATTCAGAGTACTAGAAAAAAGCCAATATGACTGCAATCTTTTAAAAATGACTGAGGGGCTAGTAACAAGTTATTGATCAAATTTTCCTCTATTAAAAGAGAGCATGGCTTCTTCAAGTGTAAGGCACTCTGTAGACTATTTTGATAGTATGGGCAAAGCTTGTGGACAAGAATAATCTAATAAATACTACATAATTGGGTTTTCAAAAAACTCTTAATAAAAATCATTCACCAAAAGTTGAGCAGATTCATTTGCTGTGGATAAGAGGAGAGATACTCTCATAAATTGGCAGTAAGCTAAAAACCAGGAACTGGAAAATAAGAATAAATTGGCAATTCCCATGCTGATATTGTGCAAAACAGAGTCCTCTGGATACCAGAGTAGTGTTTTGCTTGTATATCCATGAGCAATGTGATGGGCATATTTACAGATTATACCAAATTATTCAGGATAGTAAAATAAAGGATTATGCAAATCACTAAAATGTTCTCTTCAAATAGGATGCATGGGTTTCAGAATAGTAAATGCAGTTGAAAATAAATGTCAAGTGATCAATTTTGGTATGCAAAAAAAAAAAAAAGACATGACCTATACATTACAGGAGATTTCAGCTACCCGTAACTGATCAGAAATTGTGGCGAACTATTAAACAAAAAAATGGTCCCTTGCTCAGCTGTTACATAGAAAGCAAACTCGATGCTTGGAATCACAAAGGAAGGATATTGAAAATAGAATTGCCCATATTAACAATACTTTATGCAAGGATATGCTACCTATATTATATATCAGGGCTGTCAAACTCCTGGCCCACAGGCCGGATGCATCACGCACTGGCCGTGCCCACACCTGGTTTAGCAAAGGGGGGAAAAGTCCCGATATGTCACGTGATATGCTGTCATGATGACATGGGTTTGACACCCCTGTTATACACCCCTTAGGCAAACCTAGAATGCACCATTAGTGTGTTGTGTATATTTCTAATCACAGCATCTTAATATTGACCTAGGAGAGGTGCAAGAAAGGGCAAGGAAAGAATAGTAACTGTGTTTCTTTAGCTTGAAATGAAAGAGAAGACATGACAGGTTACAAAATCCTGCATTGCCCAGAGTTTTTCACCCTTTCACCGTGATAAAACTTGATTTTTTTTTCCCCATTGAAAATGAATACTGGCAGGCAGCACAATTCTTTGGTTGCATTTATTGGCTATTTATTGGCTTAGTTAACTTTGATAATTTGACCAGATAAACTTTTTGCTTTGGATTATATTAGTTCTTGCCAATACAGTCCATAAGTAATATATGTATTTTGTATTTCCTGTTTGTACAAAAATTCTAATACAAAACTAAAGTGCTTAAAATATTTTTGATGCTAATTTGCAGTCCTGGTGGCCTAACTCAAATTCTGCACTAAAAACATTGTAGTATATATTGCTTTGGAATATGTCCTGTGTTTTATACTAGATGTAACAGCTGTGAACTTTTTATAAGCAAGATCAGGCTTGGATCATTTGCATCCATCTTGTCATCTGATGTTTAAGTCTTCTAATGATGTCATCTTATTCAAGGACAGTTTGCTTCTCTGCAGTGAAGATGCCATGTCATTCAGGATGTACTGCTTACAAGTATGGTAACTTAATGAAATTAGGTACTCCAGAGTTCTAAAAGAGAAGGTCTTATCACAGAGGGATGTGACAAAAGTCTATGGCCTGTTCTCTCCTCCAAATTAGTTTTTCTTGGATACTTAAAAACAGTCTTTAAAAAACTCCCCTATTTCCAAGTTTAAGATGACTTTCAGTACTTAATGGTTCTCTATTTTTTTGTCTAAGTTATTTTCTTCAATAATTCTGTAGCCTGATTCTTTTGCTACAGTGGAGATGTACTAGACTTGCGTCTAGGGAATTTCTGATCTTTATTTGGAACAATGTTATATCTATCTACCTTTTACCTTCCCTTCAGTGATGGGAAGTATATAGAAGCAAAGGTTTTCAACATGCATTTCCTCTGGTTGATTGGCCAGTTTATTTGCAATTTGATTCTCCTGAAGCTTCAAAAAGAAATACTTATTCAAGTAGATATAGAAATATGTTCTGGCCCTTATATGCCTGAACTGAGCAATTTTGTTTCAATTCATGAAATAAAATTGGCAGCATACAAGTTTGATTAATAAAATAAATGACTGCAAGTGATGGACTTTTGAATTAATGGTGCTTGACCACATTGATATCATGATTTGAGCTAGGAATGTTCCAATTTATGGTTTTAGCTGAAGTGAACTAAACTGCTTTTTTTGGGAAGGCTGCATTGCTAACTCATCCTTCAAGAAATTCAAGATAGTATGTAATTCTCTTTTTCCACCTGCTCATTTATTTTTACTTCATCAGTGAGCCTAACTGTAAAAGAGGATATAATTAGCCAAAAGCGGTGTATGTCTGGGTAGGAACATGAGTTGAGTTAAATATCTTGCCCTCGTACTGTATAATATTATTGTAATATGGTACTCTTTCCTCTGCATCATATTAGCTGATCAGCCTAACCACTTATCTGTCTGTATTGATTTGAAAAAGAATAACAGTCCAAGAAAGGAACATAGATTGCAAACCTGATGTGTAGATCCAGTGCACCTACCGTGGTATAGTCTGTTATTTGCACTTTAACAGATAAGGTAGCAATCTGTACTTGACAGGTAATGTAAGAATTATCAATAGTTTCAGCTTTGTTTCCCTACCCAAAGGCATTAAAGATGCCACATAGCCAGGGGTAGGTTTCTACCGGTTCTGTCCACCTCTGTAGAACCGGTAGCTCTGAAGAGCAGCAGACATAGAACCGGTTCTGTGTCTGCTGAGGTTTTTGCCCACCTGCCCACCTGGGCTGTTACCTGATCTTTATTTCCTGATTTTTCAACTTCAGCTGCCGAACACCACAGCTGCAGTTAAAAAACAAGAAAAGAGGGCTGTTTCAAAGGCTGCTTCTCGGCAGGCAGCGTGCTAATGATGATTTATGATTTACAGGCTCACTGCTCACAGCTGGCAGGGAAGCTCGTAAATCCCGGCAGTTAACTCTTTCGTATCCCACCCCTGCACATAGCCCCAAATCAAACCTTATTATCACATTGCTGTGATATTTTTTGGGAAGGCAGGCATACCTGTGGCTGTACCTTTAGTGATTTTGCTGATGAATGAAGTGTTTCCCAAACATCAAGATCACCGTGGTAGCCATCTTTTTCTGAATTAAAATTGAAGGAACATTACATTCCGATAGTTTGAAAGATTTCTGTTTAGAATTTATAAGCATACTTGCTTTCAGAGTAAACCTCACCTCCATTTACATTGACTTATTGTTTTAAATAAAGCATCTTGTTTGGCAAGATATTCTAAATATTCCAGATATCTAAGTGCTATGTATATCATTGCTTTTTAAGAATAAAATCATGCTAAGTAAAGTCATTAGTTACAGCTACTATTCTAGTGCAGAGTGAAATGGAATAGTGAAGCCAATAAAGATATAGTAGGTAGCCCTCCACATAATTTAAATGCATTTTATTTCTCTTGATAAATCAATTATTAAAGGATTGAGCACATTTGTTTTTATTTGCTTCTTTTAATGTCAAATTTGGTGAGAAAATGTTTCTTTTAAAAGTTGTCACCTTTTCCCCCTCCTTTTTAAGTTTTTTGTTAAGATATTGTCCCCCAAAGTTTGTCTCTTTATCTAACAACTTTTCGTCTCACTAAATAGGGAGAGTTCAAGCACAATGATTTCAGTATCTTCTAGTACAGGCCGTTCTAGGTTAGCAATTGGAAACAGCTACTCTGTTGCTAAATGCAATGGTTGCTAAGGAAAACATCAGGTAACCTTGACGAACAATTTTGTTTCTGTCTTCACAATTAACTGTGCTTGTTACAGGCCAGTTGTGAAGCACATCAACTGTGTGTGACTATGGGACATTGTAATGGTTCTTGCAAATGTGATTGCAAAGCTCTTTTTATATTGTTGCAGCTTTGAATAGTTTCTAAACAAGGCAGTTGGTAAGCAAAGAACTAGCTCTATCAACATTTGTGGAAATTATTCAAGTCAAATAAGCACATTTAACAGAAAAGTTACACTTTGGGGGAATTATTTTGAAATGTCTACAAACAATAGAAGAGATGAAGCATTATAGTTTATACAGGTAGTATGTTTAGTTGACCTTATTCATATATTTTTCTTTCATTTTAGATGAATGCAAGTATAGTAATCCAAAGAATTTGAATGGAATATGCTAGCTACATAACTATTTTCAAGGTGGTCACCTGATTTATAATTCTAGCTTAGAGACTAAGTTATTTTGGAATGCAGATTGCTTTATCTTAAGAGAACCATTCTTAAATGTTTCAAAGTTGATAGAATAGTATAGGAAATAGTAATGTAAGTTCAAAATTGTTTACACATACCCCTGAAACTGGTGAAGATTAGATTTGGCAGCCTATGTTGAAAAATAATACAATATTAAAATCCTGTCAAACTATTGTGGGAGGCAGTAATAGCAGCCAATGTTAATTTTAATTTTTAATATAGTAAATATTGGTAAATATAATCTATTTAAACAAAAGCTTGTTTTGAGGTCCTCTGTCATTTTTAAATGTGGGGTGAGTCCTGAGAGAAAAATGTTTTAAGGAACACTGATTCAACACATAAAAATTGTAATAAAAGAGACAAAGCCATGATAATTACAATTCCACAATTACTATATAAAGTTTCTATTAATCTAAACAATTTTTAAAATTCCTTCATGTGCTCAACATCTGATTTCTTTTTAGTTTAAGATTTAACTATTGGTTTAGATAGATTCCAGTGAGCTTGCTTAAGGGAAAAAAATAAATGCAAACAAAAGTTCGTGCAAACCAAAGTCTGAAAGGGAGGGAAGAAATGTCTTGGTGGAGGAGAAGGAACAGCAGAAAGAATGTGGGCCACTCTGGTAGGGGTTCTTTTAATTATCTACCTCACCATAGTTTAGAGACAAAGCCATGTCACACCTGTTTTTAAGTTTTCAGAGGCAAGGAAACAGCCTTTTGAATCAGTCGTTAAACTGAGACCAGTTCAGCTGGATATGGGTGAATCTAGAGCAGGCTTTGAATTTCATATAGGTAACCTCTTACTTTGGTATAGACCTTCTGGAAAAGCATGCCTTCCTTTATTTTAAGTATGATATTGGTTAAAATTACATTTTCTTCAAAACAAAGCAGTGAGCAACCTGCAGTTTGATTGCTTGAAATAACAGATGTTGCCAGGAATGGCTGGAATGAATTTTATTTAAAGATGTAGGACTAAAAACCACCACGCAAGGCTCTTGCCTTTTCCTACTTCTTGCCACTGCTATCATCTACTTCTTAAGGAAAAAAATTGCCCAATGATAGATTCCCCTAGTATCCATTATGAAAGAGAGATGCAAAACTCTACCAGGTGTGAGGGGTCATTAATTACACCTTGTTGTATATTGCACTACTGTTGTTTAAATGCATAGCTATAGTTAACCATTTGATTTAAATGCATGTCTAGGGTCTTTTCATACTTGGCTATCTGTTGTATGGTATATAAGTGGCAGGTAGCTCATATCTGTATCTGGTTTATTAATGCCTATTAGTGTATAGAAAAATCTCAACTGGAAAAATTGCTGGTTCAAGATTGGTAACTTCAGTGTGATAGTTTTTTAATACAGAGATTAAATTTAAACCACAGACCTGCCAAACAGCTTTTAATTCCTGAAGCTATATCAGAAGATGCATTGATAGCGTTCTTAATGGATCACCACATGTACAGCTTTATCTTCTAGCAGTTAAAGGGAGCCAGTCAAGTATGACTCAGTTTCCAGATAATCAACTTTAAAAGACTTGGTGGAAATAGCCTTCGACAAGGTTCTGAAAACCTGGCTTTCCCCCAGTAAATGAGTTTGTTATGCAAAGCCTTGATTATTGCATTGTGATTAACTCTGTATTTTGTCATAGACAGATAGACTGAAAGATAGAGGGATAGAAAACATATTTGTGTGGATTGATGTTAGCTGCTGAGAAGAATTATTGCTTCTGGGATATTTCCCATTCTTTTACTGTTACATTTGTAAAATTGCTAAAGAGGCAAAAGCTTGAAGGCTGTAAGTAAGATAGGGTAGCAGTGGCCAAATGATAGCAAACAGAACAAAGGATAAAAGAGAATGAAGTTACTTTGGCAGAGAGTAGTAGTCAAGCTGCAGTGGACAAAGGTACAAAAGCAGCAACAATGAGTATGGTTTGTGCAAAAATGAGAGAGCAAGAGAGAGAGAGATCCTTAAATATAATTGCAAAGTGTTCTCATTGAATTGCACACCACCAAACTTTACTTAGCCAGAAACAAAGACAGCTGTGTTACCATCAAGAAATTGTGTCCCTTATACTGACTGGCATCTGTATAGTGTGCATAAAAGATTAATTGTATGAAGTTCTTTTGAATACCAGTGTTAGACGTAACGTATCTACCGTTTGTCTGAGGATCAGGGTCATAGATGTTCAATGCGCATGTGCCCCTCGCATCAGTTTGTGAAAAATGGAGGTCTTAAGGTCTTTCGAAAGTGACTGAAATTCACCATAAACTTAGGAAAAAACTGAAGTGAAATCCCTTTTGACAGCCAAACTTCCTTTATTATGCCTATTTCTCTATAGAGAAGAGCATTTGTCACTTGCCTGAAAGAAGGACCAGATACTTGTCAGAAGGAATGTAAAATCAGATCATGGCTGCATCCCTGCAATACCCCAAAGTATCTAGGCAGATAGGAGTTCTTGCCTAAAGGAAGCCTCTAATGAAAAGGCAGTAAGTATTTTTCTCTCTGCAGCTTCTGCCTTCTTGTGGTTGTTTTTAATCATTGGCTGAAACCTGCTGCTGGATCCTTTCAGCTACATTCCTGTCTACTCCTACATGGATATCTGTGCTGTTGCCACTTTATCTGTGCCACTTAATTGCCTATTTCCCCATCTCTGTGTGTGAATGGAGTTGTGACACGGGAGAAAAAAAAAGTTTATTTCATATTCAATTTCAATCTTAATTACAGTCACGGACTGCCACAATATTTCATTTAAATTCTGAACATGTTACATGGGAAATGGAGAATTTAAAAACATGTCCATTCCCCTCCTTATTTCTGCTTTTGAATGTCATGTATCACTTGAGTACTTCTTAGAGAGCAAGTAAGATACTAATCCATGTGATCCAAATAATGCATGAGATTTGGACTTTGTTTTGGACCAAAGAACCAGGGTGTGATGTTTTGATATGTTTCTCACTTATATACTACAACTGAGTTTTGTTTCTACACATTTTGAATACTTATTACAGTTGTAATTTTTTATCTTTGGAAGATTGAGTGAGTATAAAGATGTCCTTAATTCAAACTCACTTCTGGAGAGCCAGTCTATGCAGTTTTCTTGGCAGAATCAGTTTGACTTCGTCAAGCATTTTTTCCCACTCCCCAAGTTAGTCAACAGTGCAGGATTTCCCAGGTTATCCCCCATCTAAATGCAAACTTTGGACTAACATTGCTTTCAACAATAATCAGGTTTGGCTAGGTGTTGCAATTTACTGGCACATAAGCAATTATGTCTGTTGGAAAGAATGCTGATGTTTATGACATCTTTTTTAAGGCCAAATTTGAACTAAAAGTTCTTGAATTTATACAAGGTTATGCAAACTGTCTTTGCACTGCAGTGCTTTGATGATTATATATAGTCACCCAATACTGGATGTGAAAAGCTTTCAAGAGAAAAGCAATCCTACTTCTCTCATCAAAGCTGCTATGTTGGCTGCTCAACATAAGTATTTTATTGCATGTATTGTCCTTAATAAGGCATTTCTTAGAATATGCTAATAAGAAAACAAAAATTAAGTGTGTCATTATTGTAGTGTAGGTGACACACAGTAGTTATGAATATAGCTTTTGAAAAAATTAGCATAAAGAAGGGAGAGTAACCTGTTTGTCTATTTGGGAGAAGCCTCCATTAATGTAGGGGTCTTCCCGTGAAGAAAGAAAATTCCAAACTGCTCAAGTTTGTAAGTTGTTCAAAATCAGACATGATTGGAGCAAAATATCAGCTGAATTAATTGTTTCCTTGTGCTGGAGCTGGCATGTAATATAATTGCAGCCAGGCTTACCAACATACATGCCCAGCCAGCTTTCTTCATTTGATATGTGGCTCTTTCCATTAGGAAATCTGTGAGGGTAATGCAAATTTACATTTTTGTAGCTTTCCATTTAATTCTGCCTTAATAAAATACGTATTGGAACAAACCAAATATTGGGCTAGAGAGAAAAACGGGAGGAAACAAGTTAATGATAGGAGATTAAAAATACACTTTCTTTCAAATTGAACTTGAACCCATGAAATGCATCAGTGCAGTTTTCTTAACAATATAAAAAATGGTTTGCTAGTGCCTTCTTACAAGAATTTTAGTTTGATTTCCCAGTCTAGAATGGAGATGGCCAGCAAAATTATATCTCTATTTATTATTCATGCTTGTCCTTGTTTAGGGTTTTTTGCAAGAAAATCAAGATTGAGTAAATGTTGCTATCTGGCTGGATCATAAGACTAAGCATATTACAATAGAGCTTAAGCAGACTGTAGTTAGATTGGACTGATCTAGAAAACCAATCATCAGTCCTGGTTAGCACATAATGTAAATAGGGGACCACCTTGATGAGTAGTGAAGTATCTTAGATTTGGATTTTGTTTCAAGAATGTTAGATTCCATTTTTGTATTCTTCTGCACTTGGAAAAAGTGATAAGTCACAACAGACAGTCCTCAAATTACAACCATTTGTTTAGTAACCATTCAAAGTTACAATAGTACTGAAAAAAGTCACCTGCAACTGCTTTTCACATGACCGTTGCAACATCCCATGCATGGTCATATCATCAAAATTCAGATGCTTGGCAAGTGACTCGTATTTATGATAGTTGCAGTGCCCTGGGGTGATGTGCTCGCCTTTTGTGGCCTTCTGACAGTGGGGAAGCCAGATTCACTTGACAACTCTTGTTACCAATTTAACAATTGCATTGATTCACATAACAACTGTGGAAAGAAAGGTCACAAAATGGAGCAAAACTCACTTAACAGCTGTCTCAGCAAATGAGGCAATTGGGCTCCATTGTGGTTGTAAGACTAGGGCTACTTGTACTTTTATTCTTTCTTTCCTCTTTATCTTCTCTTGCACCTTTTTTCTTTTCAGTTTTCTTAGATTTTGTTTCTGTTTGCATTTTAACTCACAATAACCTCTATTTTTTGGGGGGGAAAAAAAGGTTGTGTTCCCTTCGCAAAACCAAGTATATTTTTTGCTACTGCACCCATGCTAATGCCTAACAGAAAAGTAGGATTCCTCTTGCACCAAACACCAGGGCATGAAAAAAGCTAATTAAAAAGCTGGTTGCATTTCCCTACTTTTTAGTTAAATAAGGCGTTATTAAGCCTCTTCAGTATTCCTTTTCTCTTTAGCATATTTCTTTTCTCTTGTGTCTCCGTTTCTTGTGGGTCACATCTTTTAGTTTTTGTGTTCTCCTAGGAGGAGGAAACCTTTTGACAGTTGTAAGCTGATTTGGCGTTTTGAGCACATTGTAGCCATTATTCTAAAATGGTTTCCATGGGAAAGCTTGCCAGTTCAGAAAATGCTTAGGCTGATTAGTCTGGCCAGTTGCAGACAGCCGTTTATCCGAAGACAAGTTGATTGACATGGCTCTCCGTTAATCCTTTTAGCCATCCTCCGATCATGTTTGATCTGATCTTGGTTCTGGGTGTTTTCCTGGACACCTGGCATAGTAACAGATAAAAGCCCTAGGATGCACCCAGTTACCATTTCTATTTCCTAAGAACACCTTTGTGGGGCCCAGAGACATTCTTTTGCACAAAGCCAATTGGTACTTCGCTTTGTGGCATGCCAGATAACCCATTTAATATTTTTCTTAAAAGGATCTAAAAATAAACTAATGTCAAGAGGGAAGGAAGCCTGACGGGTACCAAAGAGGTCCACACTTGGATGTTCCCCAGCCTTGAATAGAATTCCCTTGATTGAGAGCAAAATGGCAGTGAGGGTGGAAGGGGCGGAGAGACAATAGACACAAAGCGCTTGTGAAGTTTGTAAGGGAATTCCAACGGGGAAATGTGATTTTTTTTTCCCCCACCAGAGATTGGTTAATCACATCAAAGCCTTGCTTTTTATTGATTCTTTTCTTGTCTAAGAAACAGGGTAGCATTAGTGAGATTACAGTATGGGGCATGCAGTCTATAAAGAGATATAAGTGACAGGCGGCTGAGGCAAAAGCACATAAAACTCTGAAAATAGAATCCCCAAGAAACAATTCCAGTTTCCAAGAAACAAAATTGTATGGGTACTGGATTTGGGTTATATAACTCTTACAACAAACTCTTATGAAGTTATCAGAAGGGCCGTGGTGGTGCAGTGGTTAGAATGCAGTATTGCATGCAAACTCCTCCCACTGTCAACAGTTCAATTCTCACTGGCCCAGTTAATTCAGCCTTCCATCCTTCTGAGGCTGGTAAAATAAGAACCCAGATTGTTGGGGGCAATAATGCTGACTCTGTAAACCACTTAGAGAGGGCTGTAAAGCTCTGTAAAGCGGTATATAAGTCAAAGTGCTATTGCTAAGTGCTATCGTAGGCCCCAGCACTCCAATCCTTTCGTAAGGGCCTAGGGACCTGGCTCTGCCACTTGGCCTGGGGCCCCAATGGAGGAACAGCACAGGGAAGATGGTTGATTGAGTAACAGTTGATCCCCCCTCCCTCCATTCCACCCCTCCCCCACATATCTTTGATTTAAATCTTGATTTTAATTTATTCTTGTTTTAATGTAAATGTACTTTTATATCTGTAAGCCACCCAGAGTTACCTTATGGTAAGATGGGTGGTTAATGAATTTTACAAACAAACAAATAAATAATCTGTTTCCTACGGTATTTTCCCCATCCTATTAATTACCAAGTTTTATTCAAAAATATTAATTTTCACTAAATCTTTTGTATATACGGTATGTTACAGTTCACTTATTAGTGGCAGAATTTGCTCAGAATTTTCTCATGTGACTCTCATATTTATTTTAAATAGATTTTGATATTAGTGCATTCTGGTAAATAAAATTATTGAAATATTCAAAAGTGTGCTAGAATCTGCTGTGATGTAGATTTAATTAGTTATATGGCTTCATTTTGAAAGTGTCCCCATTCCTCAAAAACGCAACAGCTACAAGCATGAGAGAGTCCACGGATCTTCCATTGAGTTTGTGACTTCCTAATCTCAACTGAAAAACTACTTTTCAGAGAATAGGATAATTATGGGGTGGGGTGTGAGCCCTCATTCTCCCAGCATCCTAATTCTATCATGCTGAGGAAAATTGGCACCAAGATGGCAGCCTTACCTTGGTTTCTAAGATATTATAATTCTCTTGCTCTAATGATCCTATAAGTCTACTGAATATTAGGACTATGTCATAAGGCATTAGTAGCCATGCCATATTCTATATTTTCTACTACTTTTTAGTGAGATGTACTGCAGCAAATATGTTCTTATGTCTGGATGTCTTTTCAACTGTGAAAACCGATTAAATTTCCATTTAGTATTTGAGGCAAGAAGAGGGTGGCTAGGTTCACATATCACAACAAACCATGGTTTAGTGTAGGTACAAAATCAACTATGCAAGCAAACCCTAGTAAAATATAGCATAAGGTCTGGTAAGCACCCAATTTTTAGCTTACGTAAGGCTCAGTTTGCACAGTGTTACTGAGAGGATTGAACATTTATCAGGCCATCTGAGCATACAACATATTCGGCACTGCAGTCCTAAGCATTAGAAAACCTTGTTCAATCAGCAGAGCCTGCCTAGTCATATGAAAGTTAACATTTTGTGAATCTGGGGAATGAATTAAATCATATCCTCTCCCTCTCTCTGGCAAATAGGACCCTACTTGCAGACCTGCAAAACTAATTTTGGGCTTAGTGCCCGCAGCTGAAGTTTGCCTTTTTGAAGCCGTGTTCCCCTTTGTGAATTTCTCCATTCAGATTCCTTGTTACTTTTCTAAGCTAAATCATTCCCTTGAAGGTTTTTCCTTCTCTACCCTTCCCTTCATTTCCCCCTCCTTTGCAGTTGATTTGTTAGTGGTTTTTCACCAAAGGGATCCTACTGCCTTTCCCATCAGTTCCCAAAGTCTGTAAGATGTCTTCAAGATGTTTGGAATTCCTTGCCATAATGAAAAGCAGGTGATGCTCCTTTTGATCAATGAAGCTCTTCTCACTTGCACGTAGCAGGTTTCATATTGCTGCTCTCTGGGTGGTTCTGTGGACAAATGGGGAAGAGAAACATGAGTCTGATGCTTTGGTCTCTGAGGTTTTTTCCTAATGTTACATTTTTTTATATAAAGAGTTCTAATGATTGTTTTAGTGAGGACATCAAAACCTTTTTTAAGTTATTGTAAGATTTTTGCGGAATCCAGAAAACAGCAGTTTTAAGCTTCTGTCAGGTATCAGTGTACAGGATGTTTCTGATCTGTTGGTTTTAAAAAAAAGTTTGGTAGAAAGCTTGTAGAGTGAAGTGCAATAGGTTCTTTCAAGGGTGAAACATGTATGTATGTATTAAACATGTATGGCTGAGAAGAATTCACCACAAGTTTTGAGATTTCCTGATACTGTGAACTTTTAAAAACAGAACTTGGTTTTCTCTAGAAGCATGCACTCCAACAATAGTTCCTTTTAAACTTTGAAAGAAATCTGCAATGAATTATGAGAAACGTATTAACCTGATACCCAATACAAGGTTCGACTACAGGACAAGAATACAATCAGTCCAAAATGGTTTTCAGACAAAACAGAACAAGCCATACAAGAAGGAGGTTGCCAAGAGTTTCATTGAGTGTGAGATCTCTTGTTGTACAGGGCAGACACCCAAAAATATACTTATGGTCTGCTTTCTTGATTTTTCATCCTGTCCTTCATACAGGGCAGTGTCCATAACATTCTGTCTTCCTTCTTTTCCCCACAATATCAGCCCTGTGAAGTAGGTTGAGTATGTGTGTTCAAAGTACCCAGTGAGCTTCCTCATTCCTAATCCAGCACTCTGGCTCTTTAAAAAACACTTGTTTTTTCACATGTTTACTGTACACAGTAGAAGTAGTTTAGGAAGCTAATAATGTGTGTGGAGAGAGAGGGAGGGAGGGAAGGAGGGGGGGGGTGATGTTGGAGTTAACAGAAGTTGGTAACAGTACAAAGTGAGGTGTGCAACTTTTGAACCTAGTGGCACATGCAGTTGCAAAGACACGAGGCTATTCTCTTCATTAGTGTTGCCTGTTCAAAGAGAATGAATGCATTTCAACCAGGACTAGATGTTATGGATGGCAAACTTAGTCCCAGGGGAATTTGTGAACCAGAAACTCTTTCACTTCATTACTGGTTTATACCAAAGGTCACAGCATCTTTTCAATTTGCCCATCCTATCTGGCTATCCACCTAACACCATTAGAAGAAACACTGCTGCAAAAGTGCTGGCCTACCTAAAGTGGAGAAATCAGTGACGAGTATTTAATGACTTGCCAAGTTGACACTATTATGCTTGGCTTCCTGATTTGCCTCAGTTGCCAGGATCGGTCTCCTTCCTTTAGCAGATGCAGAAATCAAGCTGCTTCTTAGAAATGTTTCTCAATTAAAGGGAACATAAAACCTTGATTTTGGAAAAGAGCTGATGATTCAGCAGTGGAGAATGGATGTTGTTTGTTTTCTCTCCCCTCCCCCCCCCCCCCCTGTGTGGTCGGTCTGTCTGACACAATCTGCTAGCTCCTTTCTTCCAATAAAGCCGAAACTGGCAGTCAGGATCATCTTGCTGCTGCATACCACATCTGGCTGGCATGTTTCTTTCACAAGCCCATTTGTTCAGCTTTGTTGCCATGGAGACAGTTGCTAGGATGTGGAAGGGAACAGACAAGTGCGAGGAAGAAGTGGGCAGGGCTAGCCTGGGTGGGCGGTGATGGAGTTGCACCAACAGGCATGCAGTTTGTGGGAAGTAGATTCATGAGATCTGCTGACCAAATTCTTCTTCTGCAGTGTCTTTTATTTTATGAAAGGCTGGAGTTTTATTCCACAAAAGACCGTGGTTAGAGAGTTGCAGAGTGGCATTTCTCTTAAACTTTCAAAGCCGTGGTTTTTTATGGACGAGGTTTGTGTTTCTACAGTGGATTACTACGTTGCTGTTGTGTTAACTTCAAGGCTGTTTCCCCCATAAATAGTGCTCTGTTTTCTGAACGTTTCTCTTTCTCTTCACGTATTCCTCCTCTAGCGTGTCATTTGAGGGCGACCCGTGATTCTTTCAAGAGCTGGTTCCTTTTTCTTGTACTCCTTCACCCACAGCCTTTTGTGCAGGGAAAGGGCAGCTTTTAAAAAGTTGTTTCTCTCTTGGAAATGACATTAGTTCTCTCTTGTTCCCAGTCGTCAGGCACACTTAAAAAAAACAACACACACACACACACACCAAGGCCTGTGCTACCGACTACTCTGTGTCCCAGCTGAATAAAGGAAAGGCCATTGTTCTGTCATGAATGTGTTGCGGCAGAAAAGTGGAGATAGGAAAAGAAACTCACAGCATGATTCAGGATTCCCTCCTCTCCCTTTCTTTTCATATTCCTTCTATTTTTGGAAATGTTGTAAATATATTCGGTGGTTTTTCATCAGTTCTGACCAACTGTAGAATTGTTTAGATATTATCTTTACTTAATATGGTAGGTATACATATTATTATGAGGAATACGATTATTTTCAAGATGATGTAGACCAGGTTTTTTACTATAAGAAATATAGGCAATACTTTTTATCTATTCCCTTTTTAATTTTTTTATAATGTTACATATATGTATTTATTCACCTTTCCAAGCATCTAACAATCCAACCCTGATCTTTTTTAACTTTTTGACATCAGCCAAACTTTATAATTTCAAATTTTTTATTAGTTTATCAAAACATAAACATAAAATACAAAGAAAATAAGGGGAAAATAACGGAGGGAAAGGGAGAAAAGTGTAGAGTAGAGGGGGAAAAGAATGAAAAAGCATTGACTTTCAACTCCTTTTGGTGCAATAGAATAAGATAATAGCAGAGAGAGAGGGAGGGGAAGGGAGAGGGAGAAAGGGATTGGGATTGGGATTTGGCAGATATCCCTCTTAGCGGCATCCCATAAACATTTGAAGTCCATTATGTGGTGAAGGCAGGCCTCCGGTTTAACGCAGCTCTTGTTATACATGAGGTATAATAGCAGGGGTCCGAGCAGAGCAGGTATAAGCTTGCTTCGTGCCTATTGCAGCTTACAACTCTGTAAAAAAAAAAGTACAATAGGGAAAAATATCTAGATTCTTGCAAGATAGGGCCAAGCGCAACAATATATAACATTGCATAGTGTATATATTGTAACACATATTTATACTGTATGTAAACCATCCTTTATCCAAAGAGTGTCTCAAATTGTGGTAAGTATCGTTCGAAATAAGGTGAGTGCAATACAATTGCAGTAACACACGTTTAAAACAATATATATGTTCTGTCTTGTTTGAGTTTTGAAGCTTAAACTCATAGTATTCTTTTGGAACTCATAATTTCACACTCAAGCCAGGACAATTGGTGGATTATGGTTTTTCCATACCGTACGTTGTACTACACATTCAGCTGGTAAAGGCAGAAGTGCAATCTTGTTTCTGAACCTACCGCAATTTCTCTTTTTCCTTCTAATCCCCTAGATTAACTTGAAATTCCCCTATTCCTCATTTGAATAACATTTGGAATTTTTTTTTTGTTGAGACCTTCTTGCCTACTTTTCTATTGTGACTTTCATTCTGCACTGAGGTTGGCAAGATTCCCAGCTTATCTTGTTGCCATTAACTGTTTTTAAAGTGTGTAAAAGCAATATTACCATGGAACCTCAGTTTCCGTTGCCCTCATGCAGGCTAAGCCTTGCTGAAGTAGGTCATCAGGTCTGTTGCATCTAAATTAAACCCTTTTTGCGCATGTCTCCTAAGGCTTAATTTCATCTCTCACTGTTGGAGATAAGGATTTGATTGCCACAGGATAGGATTATCAGGCTCCTGACTAACATTGGGTTTCTGATACACCTTTCTTTGAAACATCTGTGGTTGGCCATTGGCCGCGACTTAGCCAAATAACAGATCACACCAAAATATGTCTGAGCCACAGTCATACCTTTATTAAAAAAAAATAAAAATCAGTGACTACATTTAAAAGATATCAGTGTCGATAATTATATTATTGAATAATAGCTGGGTAACTTTCCCCAGTATAATTGGCACAAACAAGTATGTATATCCCTTGGTGCATCATGTGGTAAAATGGTTGCATTTCCCTACTGGCTGCTACTGTGTTGAAGTCAATTCAGATTATCTTGTTGCTTTTTACCAGGAATGTGTATGCACCTTCCAATGACGTATTTTCATTCCATAAAAATAAATATGGATTTAACTACATAGAAGGCACAGCACACATGTCTGAGTTGTAAACATGGTCGGGAATTCGAAAACAACTGGTACCTTCAGAGCCTTCCATTTTAATTGTAGAATGCGTAGCACTTCATAAGCAACAAGTGAGCATTTATGTCTAAAAAAATATAACAGAAATAGCAAGGAGTCAAGGCTCTTGGCATTAGGTCCCTCTCTAAGGTTCAAACAGCGTAGCCTTTAGCTGCTAGTAAACAATTGCTAGGGGCAGAAAAACAGAATTTCAGAATTCAACACTTTTTTTCCCTGGGAAACCAATCTGCTTTTTTTTTTTTAGAAGGAAAAAAAAAAGACTGAGGTTGATCTAGCAGATAGTAGCAAATCTTTGTAGTTATGGGGAAGTAGATATAGCTTACGACTTGTTCAGCAACTATTCAAAGCTACAACAGTGTAAAAAATATAGTTTTGCAACAAATCCTCTCATTGTAACCATTTCAGCATCCCATGGTTATAAGTGCCATTTGGGTGTTTCACAATTGTAAAAACAAATAAAAATCACAACTTGCAATCACATGGTATTTCATGTAGCCAAATGACTAAAGGGGAAATGAGATTGTAAGACCATTGTGTGGTCACATTATTTTCTACTTAGCGACTACAGCATTTAGAAGTCGAGTACTGGTCCCAATTGTGGTTGCTAAGCGAGGACGACCTTTATGGATGTTGCAGGGTAACCCACGTTTCAATTTTTGTTAAAAAAATCTGAACTTTCATTGTAATTTGATGGGTATCGCCATAATTTTAAGCACTTCTTTTCCTCCCTTGTTTGGAGGTCTATTTATCTTTGTACTGGTCTGAAGAAGGTCTGCTCTCAAGCCGTAGCTACAAGATAGCTGAATTTTAGGAATTTCGAAAGTTGAGTTTTTAAACCCAGCTGTATGACAAGATTGGCTTCAGAATGCCCACCGTACCTTCCAGTGTTGTATAAAGTCTGCAAACCTATAATTGTTGCAAAAGGAACTAACCATAGCCAGTTTTTGTACTCTGCATAGAAAATGTTTTTTACGTCCTATGCAGTCAGGAACCATACAAAAGTTTGTTGTTATAGTAAGTGCATAAGAAGGTGGACATGTCTTGGTATGAGGAAGACCTGAAGACTTTGCGTATATATTTATTTGCTGGGCCACTTTCCGGAGAGCCAGTTTGGTGTAATGATTAAGGCATCAGGTTAGAAACCAAAAGATTGATGAACAGCTCTAGGAAGAAAGCCTTGGCAAACCCATTCTGAAAATCTTGCCAAGAAAACTGCAGGAATTAGTCCAGGCAAGTCTTGGCCAGAAATCAACATTGACTTGAACCCCCCCCCCCCCCGCCCCCCAAAAGTCACTTTTAGTGCATTATGCTCCCTGGGGAGGAAGGAGTTGTGTTTGATTGTTGGATGCCAAGAAGGCATCTACAGAAAGCAGCCTGGTCAGAGTTTTGCATTCATGCATGAATATGCCAGATAAAAATGTATACACCTAGTCCTCAATTTAGGACCATAACTGAGCTCAACATTTCTGTTATTAAGCGAGACATTTGTTAAGTAAGTTTCGCCCCACTTTGCGACCTTTCTTGCCATAGTTAATTATTGGTTGTTAAGTGAAGCTGGCCTGCCCATTGGTTTTGCTTATCAGAAGGTCGCAAAAGGGGATCCCATGGTCTTGGATACACAGCGGTTGTCACAAATATGAACCATTGGCCGAGAACCTGAATTTTGATCGTATGATCGGGGGATGCTACACGGGTCATAAATATGAAAAACTTGTCCTAAGTCACTTTTTTCCCCAGTGCTGTTGTAACTTTGAACGGTCACTAAACGAAGTGTTGAGCACTACCTGCACAGGTTGACTCATGACCACAACTGAGGCCAATATTTCTGTTGCTAAGCGAGGCAGTTGTTAAGTGAGTGTTTCCCTGTTTTGCGATCTTTTTTGCCACAGTTAAGCAAATAATTGCAGTTGTTAAGTGAATCATGTGGTCACTAAGCGAATCTGGCTTCCCTCATTGATCCTGCTTGTCGGAAGCAGGCTGGGAAGGTTGCAAAGGATGATCACGTGACCTCAGGACAGAGCAACTGCCCTAAGTACATGCCAATTGTCCAGAGCCTGAATTTTGGTCGTGTGACTATGGGGGGGGGGGGGTGGTGCTACAAAGCTCATATGTGGGGAAACCAGTCATGCCACTTTTTTCAGTGCCTTTGTCACTTTGACTGGTCGCTAAACAAACGGCTGCAAGGACTACCTATGGAAACCTGAAAAATGTTTGTTGAATATGCAGCAGTTTAAATCAGACTCAACTACATCCAAAGCTCCTGCATCCAAACTCCTCATAATAAAAACGTGGCAATTCCTCAGGTATCAACCTTTGGCCACTCCTGGCTTCAAAGGTTCTGAGAGCTGCAGATGGGCATCTCATGTTCTGGTTCCCAGCAATATTGTCTGTTTGCTGGTGCCAGCCAATAAGTAACAGGAAGCTCTGAATGGATGAAAAGCAGCTCATGCAACTGTATGAAGAGTGACTAACGCCTGTAAATATATGAAAGAAAATCAGTCTGACATACGTAGCTCTTCTTAGAAGCCATTTAATTCATCTCTGGGGGAAAAATAATAGCGGGGAGCAGCTAGAGAAGAAAGAAATGCAGGGCACCCGCACAAGCTGACTTACTACAATGCCCGAACATCCTGTGTGTTGCAGGTGTGTGGCACAAGGTAGCGACTAATCCTTTCCTCTCTTTGTCCTTACTAGGTACCTGGTAAATCCCATCAATAGGCCTGGAGTCAGAATCCTTCAGCTAATACAAATCTCTCTTCTGCTCTTTGGCTCTCCATGCGAGCCAGAGACAAATGGATGCCATCACAAGTGCCGGCCTCAAGAGGAAGTTTGACGATGTGGACGTGGGCTCGCCCGTTTCCAATTCCGACGATGAGATCTCCAACAGTGACAGCGCAGACAGCTGTGACAGCATCAATCCTCCAAGCTCCTCAGGCTTCATTCGTAAGTGTCGGCATTAGAGAGTTTTTGAAACACAGTTAAACTCCATACAGGTGGAGTTAACTTACGGCTCAACTTTCGGCCGCAATTGGGCCTGGAACTTCTGTTGCTAAATTAAGGTGGTTGTTAAGTCATCATGCCTAACTTTTTGCTGAAATCATTAAGTGAACCACATGGTCTCCCTTATTGATTTTGCTTGTGGGAAGCAGGCAGGGAACAATTGCAAATGGTGATCGCATCTCTCTCTCACACACACAAACACACACACAATGCTGTAACTGTCATAAGTGTGAACCAGTTGCCAAGGGCCTAGAAGTGAGACGACTGGTCATACGTCAATTTTTTTCAGCAGCACTGTAATTTTAAACAGTCACTAAACAAACGGTTGTAAAGCAAAAACTAACTTTTGTTATCAGCATTAATTCTGGCCGTACTTATAGAAGAATTTACTGTTCCATCTGTTAAGTCACTGAAGCCTTGCTTCATCAAGAAAGTCTTCCATGGTATCAGATATTTGCAAGAATGCGATGACTTCTGAGCTGAAGCAAGAGTAGTAAGTATGGACTTCTGCCTAGCTGCTTCTGTGTTGCCAACCAATAAAAACTTACCAAAGGAACAGCCTGAAGATAGCCTATAATTTATTCCAGTCAGCCTTCTTTGACCCAAATCCATCCAATAAGTTGGGCTGGTCTGACCAAAATTGGTCATCTAATGAATGTGCAGTTACTATGAGGCTGTTCAGTCTTATGGAGTTAATAATTCTAATAAAAGAGTGCATTTGGGGGGGTCTCCCCCCCCCCAAAAAAAAACCTCATCCTAGTAGAATATACTGTCTATCCCCACTTTTGCCTTTTTTTTTTTTGTTTATTGGATGTAATAGAAGCAAATCACGTGAAAATTTGCTGTTGTTCTTGGATGCTCCATGTAGAGTTGATTAGTTCAGGGGTCCCCAACCCTCGGGCCATGTCCTGTTTGGAACTGGGCCGCAGAAATAGTGGGCGAGCACGCACGCACCCCTCCACTTGCACAAGCATTGGGTGCGAGCACAAACGCACGAAACTCCATTTGTGTGAGTGGCGGGCACGCCATGACTCCACTTGCACAAACGGAGCCGCTCACGCACGTTCCTGCTGCTTGTACAGAACCATCCTCTTGTCCCCTCCCCCAGGCGCTGGGCCACCAAGCCAGAAAGGTTGAGGACTGCTGGATTAGTAGTGCATAAATACCTTGATTAGCAGGACTGTGTAGCTGTTTAGGATTCGAGGCAGACTGATGCTTTTGTGTGAGGTGCGGGGTGAATAATCCACTATGTTCCTCTGGTATTCTTTACCCCCCAACCCCCCCAAGTCTGTTTGGGTGAGATGTGGCTGAGAAGGCTGCTCTCTTTTCTGTCCATATCTCCCCTTTTCTAAAGCAGTGCTCCCCTGATATCAGATAGCTGCCAACCCCATAAGCTTTTTCTGGCTAGTCTCAGCAAGTCTTGAGGGAACCACTTCAGTCTCTCCTGACCGAATGCATTTGGCAGGACCCAGGAGAGGAGCCTTTTCTGCCATGGTGCCTGCCCTGTGGAATATCTATCATCCCCCTGAGTTGAGACTGGCCCTGTCCTGATATCCTTCCAGAAGGCCCTCAAAAGATTGCTACTTCAGCAGGCTTGGGGAATCTCACCGAAATAGTGATATAAGGAGACGGCTGCATTGTTTTTAACATCTATCTAGCTCTATTGTCTTGGTATTAATGTTGATTTTTTTAAAAAAAAAATACTTCTTTTAATATGGTCCCTGTGAGATGGGTGACTAAAGAAATATAAATACACTCTTTTATGGTTGTTCCTCAGTGCTGGATGTTATTTGTTACGTTGGTTACATTTTTCTGTTTAGCTTTTAACCATATTACTGTTCTGGATCTCTGTAAGCTGCTCAGAGTCAGACCTGATTAGAATAGTGAAGGAGCCTAGTACAATACATAAATTCCCTAAAGCAGCTGTGCTTTTTCCTAGGATCATGTGTCTGCCCTCATGTTCTGCCCAGCCATATTAATTACCCTCTTTTATCCACTCTGAAGAGTTATAAGAAATTAATCCGGCTCTTCGTTCCAGGACTTTAGTCTTCGTTCAGTAGAATTAGCAAAAAGTTCAAACAGCTTACATTCTTCCCCAGTGACTGTTACTTACTCAGATAGGCTTGTCTACATTTACTTCATTGCTGGTTATGACTGGAGGTTAGATGTGAAAAGACGGTTTGCTGGATAAGGACCTGGCTTGACAAAACATTGCCAGGTCTGTTGTTTTTACACCGTTAGTGGCATTTGAAAAACCAATTGCGATGCTGCATTGATTCTACAGAACCTAAAGATTTCTCAGTATTTGCCAGATTTCTGGAAAGACAGCTTTCCTGTCACTACTAATACGCCTGTGGAGTGTGCAGCCAGAATTTTAAATAGCTTACAGACTTGACTCTTGGTTGTTCAGAGTTGCAATAAAACCCTGTGGGCTTTGGCCAATGCTCTTTATATCCGGGAACATGTTCAGAATTCTGTCCAGTGCTTAGGAATTAAGTGGCAGGTATGTGTCGATGCAGAACAGTTTGAAAGCTTCTATGGTGGAGGATACATTCTTCAAACAACCTTTGCCACGGGTGCTCTGTAACAATGAAGAAAATATTAAAGGGGGTGTGTGAAGGGAGACCCATCCTTGCTTCAATTTTCAAGCGGGTGTTTCTGTTTTGCTTTCTTACCTCTCAGCAACCTCCATCTTAAAAAGGCAGAAACAGCTGCGTAGAAAGAACGTGCGCTTCGACCAGGTGACTGTGTACTACTTTGCAAGGCGTCAGGGATTTACCAGCGTTCCTAGCCAAGGGGGCAGTTCCCTGGGCATGGCCCAGCGGCATAACTCTGTCCGCAGGTATACCCTTGGTGAATTTGCCCAAGAGCAGGAAGTGAACCACCGTGAGATCCTTCGAGAACACCTGAAGGAGGAGAAACTTCATGCCAAGAAAATGAAGGTAGGCTTTTGGCAGGCAGAAAAGTCCTTTTTGGTCATTTATTTGCAGAGTTTTGGGTGCTGTAACTTGACCCTATTTTGATGCATATATAGGGAATATAGCAAGGTTGGGGAATTGACTTTGAATGCCTGTAATCCTTTTCCCAATTTGATATGTTGAGTTCACATCAGCCCTGCCTGTGGGAAGTGGTAGAGAAGATCAAGTGAGCCATGGTGGCGCAGTGGTTAGAGTGCAGTACTGCAGGCTACTTCTGCTGCCTGGTTGCAATTTGGCAGTTCAAATCCCACCAGGCTCAAGGTTGACTTAGCCTTCCATCCTTCCGAGGTGGGTAAAATGAGGACCCAAATTGCTGGTGGCAATATGCTGACACTGTAAATGGCTTAGAGATGGCTATATAAAGCACTATAAAGCGGTATATAAATCCAAGTGCTATTGCTATTTCTAGACCACGGGTGTCAAACTTACCGCGTCACGTTGCTGTCACATGATGTATCACAACTTGTTTCCCTTCGCAGAGCTGGGGTTGGTGTGGCCTGCGCGTGATACGCCAGTTTGACACTCCTGAGCTAGATGATCATATGGTTCTTTGGTGCATTTGCCTTTGTCTGTCTCTGCATTTATTAAGAAATAGTATTCCAAATATGCACTTCTGATTATTTTGTATTTTGGCTTTCTTACCTGTCTAACTCCGTTATGCTAATTCTGAGCCCCAAATCAAAACCCTGGATTTCCCCATATTTCATAGACTACATACAGCCCTCCATCTGGATTGGAATATGAGAAATGCTGCTGGTAATGTGAAAATGAACATTGAAGAACTTCTTGAGCTGAATGAATGTGAAGTTGACAAGAGCTTTCCCTGTAGGGCTTGGAGAGGAAGGGTCAGAGATGAGCTTTCTGAGGAAAAGTTAAGGATTCCCCGCCATCCAGCAGCAGAGGAGCCCTCACAGCCAAGAGACAAGTACCGCCAGTGATGCCAACCAGGTTTCTAGCTTCCGTTTTGTGTCAACTTGATTCAAGGGAAGGCTCAGCAATTGCAACGAAAGCCTCTCCCTTTTAGCCTCCTCCAGCAAGCTTCTTGTTCAGTCCATCTCCTTATCGTATGCCTCCTGGCGGCCTGGTTGGTGTGTCCTGTAGGTTGCCTAGCAACTGGGTTTCCCTTACAGAATTGAATGCTTCTGTCACAAAAAACAGACGTTCCAATCATTCTCTTGCTCCCATGACAACCAGTTTAGCCCAAAGGACAAATATTCACTCTGTGGTCCTGCAACTCTGGCCTACTTCTTATAGTTGGTAAAGGAAACCCATTTCTGAACTGCACTGCTTCAGGGTCCGGATTTGTCCTTATACGATCCATCCTTGTTTATGCATATGCCACCTTCTCCAGAAGGTGAATATAGGGAACCTGCACACCAGAGAAGGATCTAGGTTATGTCTTGCAAACTAGCTTGCTAGCTTTCTGTGGTGGCTGTTTTTGGTGTATTTTTAGTTGTATGAATGAGCATCCTGTCCTGGATACTGCCCCAATCCACCATCCTTGTAGATTGAGATGGAATACGTCTGAAAAAAGCCTGATTATTTATTTATGTGTTTATTTCCCACCTTTATTATTTTTACAAATAACTCAAGGCAGCAAACACACCTTCCTCCTCCTGTTTTCCCCACTACAATAATCCTGTGAGGTAGATTGGGCTGAGAGAGAGAGAGAGAGTAACTGGCCCAAAGTCACCCAGCTGGGTTTCCAAAACAGTAGTTGCAGCTTCGCAATATGACTAGGGTGTCCATGAAGCCTATGGGAAACATGCGAAATGCTTTTTAAAACATGAGTTGTTTTGTATATTCCACAGAGGATTTTGCATTTGAAGGTCTTATCAGCTACATTTTAAAGGTTTCATTTCTATATTTGTCATGCAACTCCTTCTCATTTTTAATGTCAGTTCTGCTTTCTCACGTATCTGGTCTTTATTTGCCCACCTTCCGAAGTTAGTTTGTTATCTTCCAACAATCTACAGTATCTTTTTTCCTCTCTAGCTGCCATGTCTCTGCCAAAAAAAGCCTCACACAAGTCTTCTCCCTTCCAAAGATTGGAGGTGAAACAAATTTGTACTCTGTTCAGCAGACGATGAGGGGAGGGGGGGGGAGTTGTTGTGTTTTTTGGTATGAAGCACAAATCAGCCAAGTGTACCTTCTGCTTTGCCCTTGAGGACAGGCTGTGTCTGCCAGTAGAAAGATTACTGTGCTTTCCACATGGCCAACAATGCGAATAGTAGTGCCTGTCATGTTTAGTGTAAGAAATATCAAGCTGCAAATGTGTTTAGTGTCGCAGCAAAGTTGTGATGTAATGATTGGATCAAGGTCACCCTCAGACTCCCCCCTGCAAGGTTCTAGAATTCCCAAATCCAAGCTCCCCCCGTCACACCGACTGCTTCCGTCAGAAGATGGAGGAGACTGGATTGAAGTGCTGGTGGGGGTGGAGTTTAGCTCTCACCTCAGCGCTCGGCTAGGTTGCATCATGTCTCTCAGGAATGGTCCTTTGTAATACCATGGCTACTCTGATGAAACACGACTACTTGTGTTGTTTTTGCCACCAGGCTTCTTTTTTAATTTTGAGCTTTTATTGCATTTTACAAATGGTATAAAAACCAAATGTATATATATTAAAAATAGGGGGAAGGGAGAAAAAAAAAAGGAAAATGGAAAAAAAAACAAAATTGGGGTTTCAGTCAGTGAGGGAAATATCTACAAAAAGAATAACTTCTTTTTTTTTCGGTGAAGATGTGAATACTGCTTCCATATGTTGCCCATGGTTCAGGTCTTTTTTTGCTTCCCATTTAAAACAGACACTGTATATTTTCTTTTTTAAATATTTTCTTTCTTGAAATATACAGGGAGCCCTTGACTAGAAACTAACAAGTGGGAGCAGAATTACTATTCCTAAACATAGTGGATGTATTTGACTACCTTTTTTGCCACTGCAGTGAATCACTTGTTGTTGTTAACTGAACCTGGCTGCTTCCCCCTATCGACTTGTTTTTTTAAAAAAAATTAAATTTTATTAGACAAAGAAAAACAGAAAAGAACATTAAAAACAATGAACGTGGTACAATCCTCCTAACCCACATCCTAACTTACATTGCCAAGTCACATATAAAAAGTGCATGTTTACATTCTATATACATAGTATATAATATATACATTTAATCATTTCTTATTATCTTGATCCTCTCTTTTCCAGCCAACCAGAAACTTATCCCATACTTTGTAATAATCTGATTCATCCTTATTTTTTAATTCTTTTGTCAAATCTGTCCATTTCTGCACACATCCAAATTTTCCTAATTATTTCTTTCACTTGGAGTTTCTTTACATTTCCACTTGACTTGTCTGAAGTTGGACGAGAAGGTCGCAAATGGGGATCACATGACCTCGGGATGCTGCAATTGCCATAAACGCATGCCAGTTGCCCAAGTCACGAGATCACATAGCTATGGGATGTTTCAGCAGTCATAAATGTGAGGACTGTTCATAAGTCACTTTTTTCAATGCCATTTGTAACTTTGAATGATAGCCAACAGAATGGTTGTAAGTCAAGGACCAGTTATGTATATACATTGGGTAAATAATATCACACAAAGTTTGTCAAAGTGAAAAACATAGCGTATCCTGGTGAACACTGATGAAAAAGAATCCTCTGTGCTTTTAGACACCACTATCTAGAAATGTCAAATTCAAATGCGGGATTTTGGCTTGGAAAATGTGCCACTCCATGTGTATCTTCTCTGAGACTTGGGGGGAAAAATGAGGTCTATAGGGGTGTATGGAGGTTACCATTGTCCAAACCATGTTTTGAAATTTCCCATCTCAAGTAAAGGTAAATGAAATACGTATCTCTGATATCATTCTGAGAGTGCAGATTTTAAGGACTGAATGGGTTGGATAAAGTCTCAGGGAGCTTGGGAATAAGCAAAGAAATAAACTATCATCTCTTAATTGGTTGTGATCTGCCTGCACAAGCCAACAGCTGGTTTGATCAAACAAAGCTCATAATCTTTTCTAAAAAGGCTATGGTTTGTGTGGTGAGCTTGAAGGCTTGCATATGCAAAGGCAAGTCACTGTCCGAATTTAACACACACACACACGATTCTCTCTGGATGTTGGGTTGTGCAAGCAAAGGAGAAAAGAAAAACCCAGAACATGGTCTATCAGTGCTTTGGCTTATGCACGTAAAGCTGGATCACGGTTAGAACCTCTCTATCCAGCAAGCTGTTGGGGTCCCTTCAGCTTTGTCAGTGCAGAAAACTGCATCGCTGTCAAAACTTACAGCCTGGGAGGAATCAGTATTTGGAGGAAAAAGGTGACCCTTGCAGCCCAGCTAAACTCAGGGAAATCATTTGTCTTTTTTTTTTTTCCAGACTGAAAACTGATGATGGGATTTCAATTTCAAGATTAACTTTGCTGGTGTCTGTGTCTGTTGTGTTCTCTGTTCTTTCCCACACCCTCCCCTAAGCTGACCAAGAATGGAACTGTGGAGTCCGAAGAGGCTGATGGCTTGACGCTTGAAGATGTCTCTGACGATGACCTCGATGTAGAGAACGTGGAGGTGGATGACTACTTCTTCTTACAGCCGCTGCCTACCAAGCGGCGGCGAGCTCTACTTCGAGCCTCTGGTGTTCATCGCATCGATGCAGAGGAGAAACAAGAACTTCGGGCCATCCGCCTCTCACGAGAAGAATGTGGGTGTGACTGCCGGCTGTACTGTGACCCTGAGGCTTGTGCCTGTAGCCAGGCTGGAATTAAATGCCAGGTCAGTGGGGAAGAAACCGCTAGGCTTTGGCCTGAACTATATCTCCTGTTGCCTGTGTGTCTTTTTGATGTGGAGAGGGGTCCACTCATTGTTCCATGTGTTGAGCTCATAGGAGATGATTTTTAAAGAGAATCCCTCTCTGCCCACTTCCAAAGGTCTTAAGATCAGGGGTGTCCAACTCAGGGCCCGCTAGCTGCATCCGGCCTGCATGGAAACAGCAAAGGACTGGCCTGCTGTGTTGCTGCCAGCAAAAATGGAGCTCGGGAGGCCTGCATGTGGAGAGCTCTGTTTTCGCTGGAAAAGGGTTGCAGGAGGCCATCGCAGCTGAAAACGGAGCTTGGGAGTCCATTTTCGCTGGCAGAGCCTTTGGGCCACCATAGGCACCCCTGACACAAGTGATGTCGAGCTGGCCACACCCACCCTGGCCATGCCCACCCCGGCTCCCCGAGGTCAAACGCAACCCTGATGTGACCTTCAATGAAATTGAGTTTGATACCCGGGGTGGGATTCAATTTTTTTAACAACCGGTTCTGTAGGCATGGCTAAGTTGGTGGGTGTAGCTTGGTGGTCATGTTATTGGCTGGGCGTGGCCAACTCAATATCACTCCCATCAAGGCACGCATCTCCTCGCCTGGCCTCTTATGACTGGGGATGCTGCAACAGTTGTAAGTGTGAAAAATGGTCATAAGTCACTTTTTTCAGTGCCATTGTAACTTTGAATGGTCACTCCACACAAGCAAAGTACCAGCAAAGGAGGGGGAAAAAACTTCCTGAGACAGGAAGTCTAGTCCTGCCAAGAATGTAATAAGGGTTAACGGAGAGGCAGTTTCTGTAAGCAACACCAGAATGTTTCCTTCCTGCCTTCCTTAGAGGATTAGGCCAGTAAGTTCTTCTAACAACCGGTTCTCCGAACTGCTTAGAATATTAACAACCGGTTCTAGCAAATAGGTGCGAACTGGTAGAATCCCACCCATTGATACCCCTGCCTTAAATGCTCCAAGACTGAGGTTAAAAAAAAGAAGAAGTCAGGAGGGAAGATCCTGCTTGAATTTGTAGAGAAAACCAAATGACAAGATGCAGCCAGCCTCTGGGATGGGGAGCTAAAATAGGATGAGAAGTTCTTTCGGAAATAGGACTAGCTTTCCAGGAAGATGTGAAGTCACTGTGACTATGCATGTGGGAATCGGCTATTCTTCTGCTTCCCTCTTTTGGCTGCTGTATGAAACGAGCACTTCAAAGAATCTGATCAAATGTTTAACTTAAATTATGCAGCGTTTGTGCAACTGTAACCCCATTTTCTTAGTATTTGATTTACAGCACTACGCTTCTTGGACAAAACAAAGAGACAAAGGGATGTTCAGAATCCAGAAGTCTTAAAACACCAGAAGTCTTAAGTTACTTCATTTTTGATTCCCAGCATCTAAGGTGCTGGGTAATCTCTCCAGAACCCAATTTCATTCTCTGCATTGTTCTCATCTGTAGCATTTTGCATTTCCCACCCGCTACGGAATGTGTGCATTGGCATTTCTGCTCTTAATATTTTCTTGGCCAAGTCATTCTCTCTCTCTCTCTCTGCCTTTTTTGCACCACATCTTTTACACACTAAATGGCAAAGCTCTGGTAAAGGATTTCAGGTCCTCTTTCCTGAAAGTGCTTTTATCGTGAAAGAACATTTGATGGTTTGATAAATGAAGTGTCAAAGAGCACATTCATTCTTTCACAATAGAATGAATCAGACATACTCCAGGCCATTCTTTATTTCTTTTGATTTCTCCTTGAAATACAAGATTTATAGGTAGGTTATGTGGGGGAAAGAATTGAATTGGGGGGCGGGCGGGGGGCGCAAAAGGTTGCTTGAGGCCTATCTAGCCAGTTGCTTTTTTATAACAGTTTACATGGATTTTACATTTTTCCCATCTGACTTTTAATTCCCTATCTGTTCACTTACTCTCCTTTTAGCCAAGCTTTCATTCTTCCAGTCACTTCCTCGGTTCTCACACCGGCCCAGTTTTCACTGTCCTTCGCTTCCCCCACCCAGGTAGACCGAATGTCCTTCCCATGCGGCTGTTCCAGAGATGGTTGTGGGAACATGGCTGGGAGAATTGAATTCAATCCCATCCGGGTGAGGACTCACTACCTGCACACCATTATGAAACTAGAGCTAGAGAATAAGCGGCAGGTGAGCCGGGCCCAGGTTCTGGATGAAGAGACCCCTCATAGCTCCGGCAGTGACTGGCTGGGAAGCCAGTCCCCAGAGACCCAGGATTTCCAGGAGTTCATGGCGGAGAATGAAACGGCAGTCATGCATCTTCAGACAGCCGAGGAGCTGGAGCGGCTGAAGGCGGAGGAAGACTCTAGCAGCGGCTCCAGCATGGAAAGCTTGGGGGTGTGCATTTTGGAGGAGCCGCTCTCCGTCTCCGAAGGGATGTGCCCAAGTCTCGCCACCCCAATCCTCATTCAAGCTCAGCTGCCACCAGGTTCCTCTGTTCTGTGTTTCACGGACAGTTCTGAGCAAGCCAGCTCAGCTGAGGGCAGCCAACCCTACTTGAACAGTGGGCCTGTTGTGTACTATCAGGTTGACCAAAGGTCAGTGCTGGGGGTGAAGGGCGAAAATCGAGCAGAGGAGCCTGAGGGGCCCCCTCGTTTCACAGAGGAGAAGGAGCTAAGCATCTACTCTGTCCCTGTGACTTCGCTGGTGTCTTGTGGCAGAGCCACAGCCACCAGCAGTGTAGAAACAGAGAAGGCTGCTGTATCTTTTGAGCCCCTGTCTTCTGAGAGCTGTCAGCCTGAAGTTCCTCTGCCAAGCCTGCCACTCCACACAGACGTGCCACAAGACAGTTTGCGGCCCCAGAACGTGGTGCCTCGATCGCCAGAGAGGGCCTGCGAGCTCCCTTCTTCTGAGGAATGCTCTCTGGGCCCTTCTCTGACCGTGTGACAGTCCCCAGCCCATCGTCTTGATGTTTTATTTATTGACAGAAAGGTTTTTAATCAAATGGCCGCAGCCATTTGGAATTAATAGTGGGGTGGGGGAGGGGAAGGAGAAGGGGTTGCTTTATGTGGGCTCCACCATATAAGGACCTAACAACAAGCACTTATCGTAGCTGCCTCAGAGTAGGAGGATCTGTCTACTAGTTGGGCGGCCTCCTGTTCCCGAAGAGGTTGGACCCATAGGCAATGGAACTTTGTAGGGGAGGCCTTGACTTCATCCTGCAAGGACCAAATGTGAATGTGTCTCATGGAAGCAATAGAGCTAAAGCTGCCTTTTCTAAAGCGCTGGATGGGTTGGAGGGCAAGCAGAACACTTGTTGCTACTTCATGACGTCAGCCGGTCTCTATGCCTGGTGGAATCTCTCCCTCCAGTTGCTGATCCCAAGCGAAGCCGCCGCCACCCATCCCTTTCTGTCACTTTCAGTGCTGTGTCTTGGTAACGGTGACCTTACTTGCTTGAACTGCTCTAACCAGTTACACAGCTTAAGCTCTGCAACCTCTTATTTATGTGACATTTACTGCCCTTCGTTCCCCGGAAGAATCCCATATATTTTTTAAAATTCACTATGAATTAACTTTGATCATGACTAGCTTACACCTACAGTTTGGCATGCAACTGTCGTAAAAAATAATTTTCATCCTGGAGCCTCTGCCCTGCCCTGCCCTGCCCCTGCCAATAGCTTCACCCAAACATGTTCACGGCCTGTTTTGCTGGCTGGCCTTTGCTGGACTGGGACTGATTTAAGTTTAAATTAACTTAAAAAAAAAAAAAAAAGCTGAATGTTTACGGACATGATGTGACTCAAGACTTGTCACTGACTCTCTGATCCTGAGCTGTCACCTCTGACTAGATCCCCTTCAGGGAACTGATTCTGTAAACACTGAACACTAGGATCCCACCCTAGGATCGGGTGGGATCCAGCTTCTTTCTGAAAAGAACTGCCAGCTTGGGTGGGCAGAGAATTTGACACTTAAGCCTTTCGCCTCATACTTTTATGAATCAATTTTCCCTTTTACTGTCTGTCTTTTCCATTCTAGTTGCACAAGAATTTGGAGGCGATATTGAAAGCTTTCTGACCCCTTGCTCCTTGCTTTTAGCAACCTAGCATTCTGGATGACTTGAAAGGGCACGGAGTCTGTGCGTGCAGTAAAACTGCAACCTGCTGGGTCCCAAGCATTTAGGGGTCAGTAAATGTGCAATAAGGTGGCACCTGCAATTCCCCTCCCAGTGAAGTGTGTACATTGTTCCAATTGGTCTTGGAATAAAGGGAGAAAGGACGCCCTTGTAAACTGCCACTCACCCCTATGACCACTCTAGGATAACAAAAGCACTTTTCTCTTCCAACTTATTAGGCACCCTTTCCTTCTTCATCTACCTTGTAGTAAGCAGCGGATAATCATTGCTTTTGGGTTGTCACCTGTTCTGACCCAGCTCATGTTATAGCCCTGTGGTGTATGGCCTGGGGCTTAGCAAGAACTGGTTTCCCCTGTATTTAGGAATCTCTTCTTTTTTCAGACTGCTCAAGATTTACAATGAAAGCTAGTCTGGGTAATTTGGTTGCCCTTAACTCCTTATGCATAAGAGAGGATGGGATTTAAGTAGCCTTTGCAGGGATATATATCTTCATCAAAACCTACTTCCCAGCTGAAAAAAATAATACAAGCGCCATCAGAACCTAGGTATGGGTGCTTTGTGTTTTTTCAGGCATATCTATATATGGCATATAGATCTAGGTATATGCTAGGCCATGTAAGTTTCTAGATGCTGAATCTGGAAAGATTGAACAGGCCTGTCCCTTAATTGCAAAGCTGCTTGGGAGTAGGCAGAGCAAGAAAACTCTGGCGGTAGCCAAGTCTAACTTAATTCTTGGCTGTTAACGATCAGTGATGAGCAATCGGTGCTGCCAGTGCATCCAGAAAAGCCTATTCTCCTGAAAGTGACTCTGTAAGGTAAAACACAAGCAAATGCTGTGCAGGCGGCATTGACATGTAACATCGTTCCAGCCCATTCCAGGCTTCAGTATAGATGCAAAGACTCTCGTACCAAATCCCTGTCTGATTTTCACCTTATTTCGCCCAAGCTCCCCTTGTGCTGATTGGCATATAGTATATAGCCAGGGCTCCAAAACTTTGCCAGACTACTTAATTGCTTTCACATCACTACCTCTTTCAGGGGATTGTTTAGAAGCAATGCTATGTTTGGTGAGCAAATGTCTCCTTTGTGGATTTTAAAACGTAAGAGAATGCATGTGCAGCCTTAAAAATGTCCGCTGTCCTCCTTTTGTCTTTAAAAAGCCACACAAGTCATTGCATGAGACACACACAAACAAACACGCCTTCCTATACACTGGTCTCCTTCCTGAGGGGTTGTTGAGGCTTTTATTCCATGCAGTTTCACCCCAGACTACCTTTAGGAGTCGTCTCACATTTGTAGTTTACAAAACAAGCGGTGCTATAACAAGCTAAATTTATTTTCAAGGCAGCTGATCTCTCAGTTGCAGCAAATGTATTTAGTGCTCTTCACATCTGAATCAAACAGAAGAGAAATAATTTCCTCCTCCATCGAATAGGTGGCTTTGTAGGTATCTGGGTCAAAGAGGAGACATCTCTTATAAAATTCTCAACGTTTGAAAGCACCTTGGCTATTTATAATAATTGCTTTTTTTTACACAACTACAGTAACATCATGGGCAGCTGTAGGTTTGTTTCAGGACAAGGTGCACTTGTCTTTTTCCCATATTATTCCTCCATTGTTCCAGCTATACTCTTTGTAGCCCTGAATTAGGAATCTTTGTACTGTAGATCTGCTCTAAAGTAGTGGCTAAAACCAGAGGCTTTGCTCCTTTAACTGCATGGTGTTTGTTCTGGGGATTTGGCACAATCGAGCCCTAGAATCAAGTTTTTAAATGGGGCTTACCTCAATTCTTGCAGATCTGGCAGTATAATAAGAATATCCCCCTGTAGAGTGCTTAAGCTGTTGCACCCCTTGGCCACCTGCCAATACTGACAGATGGTTTGGTGGAATACACTTTCTGAAAATGGAAGCAGCTTCACACTTAAAATACCAGGATTCCATTTTTATAATGCAGAAACAATTCTCGGGACTGACATTCTCGAATGCAATGATTAATGTAATGGCTTGATAGAAACCCAAGTACTAAAATACAACATTCTTACACAGAGGTGTAGATAACGGAAGAAAACAGAAACTCAACATAGCATCTATTACGCTGGCTTTTTCATTTCTACCAGATGCTTAGTTATGACAAAAAAAGGCATCCTTAAATAGCTATTTGTAGAAAAATAGCCAGAAAAATAAGACACTCCTTCCTGAGCATTATGAAAAAAGAAAGGGCGCTGATCTCAAATGACAGAATTTTATTTCTAAATCCTGTAGTACAGGCTTCCTAGTTTTTGTTTTAAAGAATGTTCTTTAATGCAAAAAAAAAAAAAAAGGCCTACTCTCTTGCCTGTCTCCCTTTTGTTATTAATAACAAAACTATCTTTCTTACTCTGATGTGGTGGTACATTCGCCTGTTCTCCCTTCCCCTTCCCTTCTTTTGGTGCTACTGAACTGTTTACAGGACAGTCCTTTAACTACCTGGAAGACACTTCTATTAACAGAAGCCCTGGTCTGATATTGGTATTAGCCCTGTCCTCTTGTCACTTGCAACCAATAACTTCATAACTCTGCTTTCCTGCAGGAAATACACAGGTGGCATTTTCAATGTGAATCCAAAGCTTGTCAGGTCCTTTACATTTTTGTTTTGCCTTTTATGTTCTTTTCATTGTGATAATGCTGTATTTAAAGAGGATATTTAAGTGTAAAAACAAATAAATGCGTAAACTTACATGAAGTGAATTTTGTTCTCAAAATGGGTGCTGCCTTCTATTCAGTTACAGACCCCGTGCATGTGCGTGCATGTTTTTCTGTATTTTTCACAGCTGCTTTTAACCAAAGTGCAACATATGATTAATACTTGCAGAGTCTGCATTTGTGAAACAATCCTTTCTGTCTAAAGGAATTAAACAGTATCAAAGTATATACAATGTTTCATCATAACGGTGAGGTTCTGCATTGGATCACGGGAACACCTTCCAAGTAGCAGCTTTTGCAGCTTGGCTTAATTTTGAATTGTGACAAGTCTATAAATTTATCCCATAGTGAAACCTAATGGAAAAATCTTTTCACGCTTCCGGGGTTTATTCTCTTGCATAGATTTTATTTCAAAAAGACTGATCATATTACCTGGACTAAGGTGTACACAAGAAAGACTTGGGTCATGAACTTAGTAGTCACTGGTTATTTTACATGGGGAAAACAACTATTCATAGCTTCAGTGTTTCCAGTAATTTATGATTCAAGCTCAGGCACTCAAGAGAAGTCACAATAGTGATATGTTAACAGAATCACTTCAAAACGCCACAATTAACAGGATTGATGCATGTTTTTAATGTTCGCCATCTTGCCATCTTTAATGGTAAACATTTATCTTTCAAGTAAAATACATGTAATATACACATTTCTCACACATTTTATGATTAGCTCAAATACAGACTTCATCTTATACACGCCACCCAGAATTCCAGCTTCTGGTATCATGCAGTCTAATTTTTTTTTAACCCCCTTCCTCTTCCCCACCCCCCACTAAAGGATTTTTTCAAGTCTGCTATACTTCGTAATAATAATAAAAATCCTGTGATCTTACAACTCCTGAGAGACCAAGATTGAGTCTTCCCTTTTGATAGGAATGAGCAATGCTATCTCAGCTATGCCTTCCCGGTCTTTAACTGCCTTGGGTCTTTACTACTAAGTCTTGCAAAATCAGGATCAAAAAGGAGAAACTCTGTGTGTGTGTGTGTGTACAGATGAAGAGACACTTTAGCTTCAATACTGTCCTAACATTTCCATCCTAGTCCCTCTAAACAATTGCAACTGGAAAGAAATAAGAGTCCCTGAAACATTTCAAGACAAAAGAGATGGATGAAACAAACATTAAGACACGTGGATCTCTTCCCCCGTCCCCTTTAGCTGGCAAGAGTGAAATCACAGAAAGTGGTATGTGACTCTGACTGTACGTTTAGCAAAAAAAGCTGCAAAAAAAGGCACATTGTACCAATGTGCATTCTGCAATTGTTCATTTTTAAAAATATATTTATACGGGTTCCTGGCCAATATGAAACAAACTTCATTGTAGCCATTTGAGGGAGTTGATGTGTCTTTCCAACAGAAGAATTTGCCTCAAGCATTATTAGCAAGATTTTGGACTGGCAAGCCTGAACAGTCATATATTTTGACAATCCAAGAAAGAGACCTGTAAGATCATAAGTGAACCAGGCTTAAATGCAAAGTTAGTGAAATATACAGCAGAGGTATTTTGTTGCGTATCTTAGCAATTGTCTTCACTCAAAACAGTTAGTGGGAGAATTTTATTAGTACTGCAATGTTTTCTTCTAGTGTCACCTCTACACTAACAAATTCACTGGAGTGTCTTCTGCTGGATTCTTGCCTTCCAACCCATCCACACACACCCTTTTTTTCTGAGTCAATGAAAATAAAATGTATTCCCCTTTCTGGTTCAGCCAACAGACAATATACAGCATATATTCAATAATCCAGAAGGGGCTGTTTCCGGTTACCTCTTAGAGGAAGGGGTGAAGTTGATAGAAAGTAAGACCATCGCGTGTGCCAAGAGTGAAGCCTCAGAGTCTGAAAAGAGAGCAACTTTCTATTTCACTGGATTATATTCATAAACATTTTAACACTAATTTTGATTGCAAAGAGAAATTAAGACATACAGAAATAGGAAGGAGACAATTCTCAATCCCTTCTGAAAGGTTAGGAAGAACAAGACTTACCTGCTTCACTTACTGTCTCCTCAATAAACCATTCATTTTAAAAATAAATTATTTTGGTTTAGAAGGTTAAATCCGATTTTTGCTATGTTTCTATAGCTAAGAACTTCATTATTTTTACGGATAGAATACTAATCTTTCCTGGTATTGTAGTCTAAGTATTTTTCTATTTACAATCATCTTCTCTGTGGCCCCTTCCTTGCAATGCATCAGTCGGCTTGTTTCTGTTAATTTTTTGTAGCAGCGTCACAGTTTCTGACATGACAAATTCCCACCACGATTTGATACTCGTTACACAGAGAAATGGTCCATGTTGCCCCAAGGTAGCTGTCTGGACTGTGTATTTCAAGAAATAAAATGTGACGTATTTTTATCCTCTGCACAACTAAGCCTGCAGAAGTATTATGTATTTTTTAGCCAACTTTTATTCGTTGTTTGACTGGAATCTTTTTTTTGAGTTTGTATTGCCATATGAAGTTACCATTCACATATTCAAAAGCTTAGGTCAAACTGTCAATTGAACATATATTGAGTTCCCTTAAAAAAAAAAAACTTCTAAGTTTAAATAAGACGTGGAGAAAAATGAAGATCAGGGACAAATGATTAGAGAATATATTAATGAGAAAGGAGGGCATAAAAGGCACTGGGATAAGCTCAACTCTGCTTAACTGGATCCTTCACTTGGGATTTTGATCTTTGAAGACTTTTATCTGGCCAAGAAGCCTTAAAATTTTATTAAAAATTGAAACTGAGATTTTCATTTTGTGTCATTTATTAAACTAAAGCAGCAAGAGCACTCAAAAATGCAGGGCATCACCTAGCCAGAGCTAAATGTTACAATGATCCATCCTAAAATACACACACAAAATTGAAACAATTAAATGGAGACGAGATGAAAGCATTTCAAGAACTCAGCTGACAACATATATGGATGCAAGTAGTCCTCAAACTTGCAGCCATTTATTCAGTTATGATTTGAAGTTACAACACTGAAAAAGAGATTTATGAGAGGTTTTCACATGACTGGTGTAGCATCCCCATGGACACAATATTGAAATTCAAGCACGTGACAACCGGGCTTGACAGTTGCACTGTCCTGGGGTCATGTGATCATTTGTAACCTTCCCAGCTGGCTTCTGACAAGTCAATGGAGGAAGCCAGATTCACTTAATAATTGCACTTAACTATGGCAAAAAAGATCATAAAACATGGCACAAGTCAACTTTTAGCAACTGAAATTTTGGGCTCCATTATGATTGTAAGTCAAGGACTACTTGTATTACCTATATAATTATATATTTGTGGCTTGTTAGATGAGAATCCCCATTTTCCACCACAGTTTTCCAACTTTTTAGAATTGCTTGGTCAATGCCTGACATTTACCACTGCAGAAAAGTTTCCCTGACTTGAACTCCAGGAAATTAAGATTTTTACCCCAGATAATACCCAGATAATATCCCAAAGAAATCATCTTCTGCTGTGTAGTATACAATACTACTTACCTAACTTTATAGGTAATCCTGGGTTAAAAACCACCAATTCACCATTCAAAGTTACAACAGCACTGAAATGAGTCAGCTTATGACCAGTCAATATTTTGGATGTCCCCGCACCTCTGTACCATCTCACTATAAACTTAGTGTTTGGTAACCGTTTCGTGTTAATGATAGTTGTAGCATCCATGGTCACATGATCATTTTCCACCTTCCCTGTGGCTTCCC
This sequence comes from Pseudonaja textilis, assembly GCF_900518735.1. The sequence continues at coordinate 1,821,603 of NW_020769380.1, forward strand.
AAAAGCAAAGTCAATGGAGAAGCCAGCAGGGAAGATTGCAAGTTGCTAGGGTAAGTCTCCTCCATTCAGCAGCAGCCAGTCACACTGGGTTGGCACTGCACTGGCAATCCACAGGCACACTCCACATGGCAGCAGCCATTTCTGCCACCCACGCAACCTTCCCCAGCTGCCACTTAGCTGCCCACTGACCTGTTTGTGAGCTACCTGAAGCTGGCAACTTCCTGTCAGCTTCCCCACTGACTGGTTGCTGGAAACCTACATGAAGTTGTGAGGAGGTCGTTGCTTAACAATGGCCACAGGTTGGCTGGGATTGCCTTTGTTAAGCAATGACATTGCTATATGACATCACTTAGTGATGGAAATTCTGATCTCAAATATTATCGTTGAGGACTACTATCATATGTCACTATGGCATGGCTTATGATCAGTACAGTTTGTGACACAATAAAGCAGCAATAATATTTTTAATTATTAAGAGATTCTACTTTAATGTTCTTGACTTATCGATGGTTAGCTCCCTTTTAGGTTTTATTTCCACAGACGCCTAGTTAGGCAGAGAGGGGCAGGTGAGTGCGTGGGTGTGAGTTTTGATGCGAGAAATTTTCCAGAACCAGTTATAATACTAATCCTCCTTCCAATGGTTCAGCCAATCTTACCTCTTAGTGAACTGGAGAGTGATAGCCACCGGTTCAACCAGAGCCTACAAACTTCTGGATCCAGATGAATGGAATTCAAGCCACGGGTATAGCATGCCTGCAAACATCAGAGGGACCCCTTGGAATGCAGCAAGATGCTCTCATGTCACAAAGAATCATCAAATCCAAGAAATAGCTGTGTTGGTGTTACATACATATAAGAGGCACATAACCCTCAGTTGCATATGACCTCAAATATTTCGAGCATGGCCTTTGGCCTTTGGAATTGTACTGATATTTTTGACAGGAGCTAAAAATCAATACATTTAGGGCCATTGGGAGAAGGAGCTAGTCTCTCTAGAATCTAGATTTATCTATTTGCCTAGACCAGGGGTGTCCAACCCTGGCAACTTTAAGACTTGTGGACTTCAACTCCCAGAATTCCTCAGCCAGCTTTGCTGGCTGAGGAATTCTGGGAGTTGAAGTCCACAAGTCTTAAAATTGTCAAGGTTGGACATCCCTGGCCTAGACCATTAATGTACCCTCTCTCAGCTGCAAAGACAGATAGGGAGACATCCCCCTCCCTTCCATAGCATTCCTGTACAACTAAAAGCATGGTAAGATAGTGCTCACAGTTGTCCTTCTTTGCCCACAATATGCTAAACTAATTTATACCCAGTTTGTTGAATAAGCCATCACGGTATAAGTCACAGAAAGTCCATATTGGTTCTCAGACTGGTAACTTTGACTATTACTTGTTTGTAAACTGCCCAGCACTTATGAGGATTAAAGCAGAAGATGAATTAATAATTAGTCCGCAGTCAACCACAAGGCTCAATCATCCACCTCATATAAATTTATCTTACCACTTGCGCTTCCTCATCTGTCAGTTGGCTTACTCCTAGTTTCACCATTGCTTGGTCCAGATAATGCAGCTCAGAGAGATGGCTCCTCAAGCGATTTCTCAGGAAGAAAGATGGCAAGCGAGGCGTCAGGAACAAAACACGACTGAGAACTTTCTGAGAAAAACAAGGCAAAGATAACATTTCAGGTAAAAATGCTTTACTGTGAAATCTCCATTTCGGAAACATTTTAGCCTGTGGACAAGGTAGTAGGGATGAACAATGATGGCAGATGCAATTGCATCCTGCTTTAAATCCAACCCACTGCTGAATATGGAGTTTTAAGATTTGTAAGTAGGAAAACATTTAGTTTTTTGGGATTTCTCAAGCCTTTCAGGCAAAGCACATGAGCAGAAAGAGGAAATGGCAGTTAACAGATTCATCATAAAGGGACAATGAAGGCTTTTAAGCAGTTCTCCAGTTTCATTCCATGTTTATAATTTTATTAAAGTTATACAAATATACAAGTGAAATATAGGAAAAGGGGGAAAGGGAAGAAGGGAGAGAGAAAAGTGGGGGTAAGGAAGAAAAACAAAAATCATTAACTTCCAACTCTTTTCAGTGCAGTACAATAAAAACATTAAAGCCACTAATAGCCATTTCTTTGACAAGAAATTTATCCACCGGTAATTAGCAAATCCCGAAGTCAAAGTTTCATTTTTTTTCTGTCTCAAGCACAAAAATTAGAAACCGTTCCAAGTACAAAGTTAGGTGTATTCTTTTCTTTGATTAAAGTCAACTTCATTCCTTAAAAGGCACCTACCACATGCTGAACCGTGAGCTGTTGGATACCAAAAGGATGCCCCACAAATAAACTCCTCACAGCTTTAAGCTCTGTTATATCTGGATGTAATCCTTCCTGAACCTTGAAGATTAAGAAACAGAAAAGCAATTTTTACCAAGTATAAAGTAGGACCTGATCCCGTGCACAACTAAACCAACTACCACAAGTGTTTAAAACATCCTCCCACCAGGCTTTAATATATGCCAAATTCTACCTTACTGCATCAGAAAATGTGAATATTAAAGTCTTCCCAACACCTTACTACAACACTCAACTGGTACCTCCCTATAATTGCAGCATGTACAGCTACATGCTACCTGAATTGGCTTATTTCTTTCTTTCCATTATAATGTATGCTGACATTATTTTATAAAACATGAGTGCATCTGCACAGAGTCTTTTCAACAGTGTGAAACCATTAAAAAACTGAAACATTCTCACACTTTTGCCTACATGAGATGAACTATATAGGATGATCTATGCACTTGACCAGACTACAAAAAAGCAAAAGTCTTTTTTTTAAAGATTTTTTTTTTAAATATCCAGGATTGCTTCTTTGTCAATGGAGAAAGAGGTACCTTTTCACAGAGGTATAGCATCCGTTGGCGAAGCTGAGGATCATCTGAGAAGTGAGATAGATGTGTTAGACCATCAATCACTTCAGTATATGCCTCCCTCCTCATATTGTGGTAAGTGTTCAGAAACTCAGCTTGTTGTTTAGGAGTCCAGAAGTGGCGTATTAAGAGCTGTCTTGGGAATAAATACCTTGGGAAGGAGAAATCGTTTGGAAGAAGTGACTTCTAAACGAAGACGACTAACAAATACGAATTTAGGAATACGTATGTTATACATTTACAATCAAATTTAGGCCAAGGAAATCCAAATGTTGCAACAGGAAATTGATTTTACAGCTTCCACCCACAGTGAAAGCTTTTATTTAAGGTAATTTCCATTAAGGGAAGAAGAAAACAACAGTCTGGCAACTGTAACCACGGCCCTGACAACCTGAAATCCTATGGAATTATTCTTTTGGAAATTTAGCCAGGTTTTGCTAAAAGCCAACTTTTTAAGTTATCTCCATAGGACTGCTGAAAATGGACTTGAGAAAAAGAAAAATGCTATCTTATGTTGCCAATATATCCAATAAAACTACTTCTGTCATATAGTAACTGACCTGACAATACATACAACCTTCCGAGATCTGGTTCCTCAGTCTTGGAAAATCCCAGTCTTTGGAATTCTCTTCCCAGATGCCATAATTTAGGTGCCAAGCTAGATTTGCCTTGATGATTCCATTAATAATAAATGTGATTCTTATTTGCCTCTTGTTCTTCTTTTCAGTTTTATTACTGTTTTGTTTTCCATTTTGTTTCTTTTAATATTTTTTACAAGCCATCTTGCACTCATGAAAAGTGGGTGGAAGGTTTAATAAATAAACCTGTTCTGTTCTTGTGCAACATATTCCATATTCTATGCTGGCAGTCACGGGCTTTATCAGTAGACAGAGTGGCCTTCAATCATATTTTAATCCAAATCTGTTAGAGCTAATTGTCCTCATGTCCTGTTTCCCTTTCCCCCTGTTAAACATTTCCCGATCTTTAGATTTGTCCTTTTTTTAAAAAGTGAGCATTTTAAAGCATTTAGCAATTATACTGAAAGACAGGAGAAAGGGCAAAAAGGCTGCATCTCAGTAAATCTTAAGGATCTAGATAGAGACAAAATTCTACTTACATAAGCAAAAGAACAAAATAGTTGGCAAAGGGTGGAAGAGAGAGAATCCCGACAGGAATGGCTTTAATAAGGTCCCTGCGAAACTAGAGGAACAATGCATAGTTACTATTATTGTTAATTGCCAGAGACCCCCTTACTAATGCAGGAAACCAGTTTTACAATTGATCGTTTTTGGTTCTTTACCCTTTTGAAGTTTTTATAATCCCTTTACAAACTTTATAATACACTTATAGTTGCAATACAGAGGAACCTCAGGTCATGAACGCTTCTGTTTGCAACCAAATTGGGTGGCAAACAAAAAAATCCACCCAATTTTTCAATCAGATCACAATTCAAAAATCGGGTGGTGAACAAAATTGGTGCAGAAAGATTCCCTTTCCGTGCTGATTTCCCCTTCGGAGCCAATTTTTTTTTTACTGCGTGCATACACAATCAGTCATGTTTCCGGACACGACCAAATCAGGTAGCAACCAGAGTCCAGGAACGAATTACGGTTGCGACCTGAGATTCCATTGTAGTTACAATATTGATATTAGTTTACCTTTAGATTTTAGTGATCGTAATTTTGTATTTCATGATAGCTACTTTAACTTCATAAATTCTACAATTTTACCCAAATTATCTCTCTTATATTGACTTTTGTCTTTCAAAACATACCCTAGTAGTCTTGATATCATGTTGTTATATAGTTTGTGCTGGAGATCTAAATTTTAGTCAATTATTTTAGCATATAGACCAGGAATTGTTTATCAATCATCTTAAAGCTATTAGAGACTACTATATATGACTATTGTCCATGGCACATAATTATTCACTCATTATTCTAAATCATGATTGATTTAACCAAGATTTATTAAAAACCGTAACTGTTTGGATTCATGAAATACTGGAAGTCCATGACAATTGGAGCTTAAATCTCGATTGTTTAATGATGAGGACGTTGAGCTGCCGACATGACTGTTTCACTCAATGTCTGCAATCACAGCATTCCCTTGTTATGGTCACTAAGCAATCTCCGGGGTTGTTAAGCCCATGGAGTGAAAGAGTTGCCCACTGAGCTCAACTCCTCTCCATTTGCACATAAGTGCAAACAGGCTGCCAAGCACCCAGATCGCAATAATGTTACAATGGGGGATGGGGGGGAATGTTGTTGCACATTTTATGACAGATAGAATTGCTTTACAGCAAGGGTGTCAAACTCCCAGCCATCATGTTGTCCTCACGTAACTTATCATGACTTTCCCCCTCTTCACTAAACCAGAGGTGGGCGTGGCCAGCGTGTGACGCATCTGGCCCGCGGGTTGTCACCCCCGCTTTACAGGGTATGAAGCACAAAAAACGGGTTAAGTCAAGGAATGTCTGTATTCTAAATTATGATGAGAACATTCTAGGTTGCCTGATTCAAATTTTCTGCTCCACTATATATAATCTGAATGGTGATTAGTGGGACACAAGATTTTACGGTAGGCCAGATTTTCACTTGGTGCATTGTGAACATAAGTCACTGTGGTTTAAAGTCACGGTTTTGCTTGATGGTTATGCCAGGAATCTAGGTCAGCCCCGAGGCCGTATGTCACAAATTACTTGCCCTAATTTCAAAATTCTGTGCAAAAAATCAGTCCAGGCCTCTAATAAGAATTGTCAGTTGTTTTCTTCCAGCTTTGGAAAAATGCAAGATAGTGTGAGGAAATAACTATTAGAAAAATGTGTGGCTTTATATTTGTTTTAACTCTAGCCCCATCTGCTGCTTGCTTTATCCCTAATTACGAGACAGACTCCAGATTATTACTGAACAAATGTAGCCTTAGAAAGGGGGGGGGGGGAAATGCTCATTTCTGATTATTTCAAAAACGGATCATCTGTAAAACAACACTGTATCAAACTAAAGCAAACATGTTTCCAGCATAAATATATTTCTCATTACCTCAAGTAGATCATTTTTTGTTAAAATCCTTGAACGGAGAAGCAAAACAGTGTACTAGATATGCACTATGTAAGATAATTCCTCACGTATAAATAAAGATGATTCTTGAACTGCAGGAACTAGAGACTGCCTAAAATTAACTTGTTAATTCCAACATCTAGTGCAATTTAAGCATCAGAAAGTCAAGAGGAAAGAAAGAACGTGGAATATAAACCCACCTGTCTTAGTCTCTCCATTTCCCTGTATGGAAGTTGATGGAACTGGATATTTTTATTTAACATGTCTGCCTTTATTCTTCTTATTTCTTTTGCTTCTGAAAAGAAAATCTGTAAGCCTGAACAGAACATATAATTATTTTCAGATTTCACTTCCACTTTCTTGTTGTGTATTTCATAGATTTATTTTAATCTGAAAATATCACTACCCATTTCCTTCTAGGTTACAGTTCCTGGTCTCAAAGGTGCTTTTTCAAAGGGCACCTGGACTGTTTTTTTCCTTGAAGAAGAAGAAAACGTTTTGCTTCTCATCCAAGAAGCATCATCAGTTGGAAACATTTTCTTTTTCTTCAAGGAAGAAAACAGTCCAGTCGCCTTTTGAAAAAGCACCTTTGAGACAACTACATGACCTGGATGACTGAGAATCTCCAATGATGTACAGTTCCTTGTGTTTATTGATTTTGGGGCCCACTTTGACTGTTTTGTTCAATTTCTAAACCATCTTGGCCATGTAATTGTTTCCCTCCTGATTTAATGGTATTAGGGCATGCCACAGAAATACAGAATCGTAACATTGATCTTCATAATGTAATGATCTTCATAATGTAAGCTTCTTCAGCCTGGTTGTAAGGTATACTATATTTATACTATGCATATAACTATTTTCTTACAAGGAATGAGAGAAAACTGTTGAGAAATAAGAAGACATTCAGCTATGCTGGCTATTCTTTTCGTGTTCTTTCAGCTCAAGACCTCTTCCTTTCCCTGTCCTTCTGCAAAACCCACTGCTTTCATAAAATATATTTTACACACGCACACAATGTCATTCAGAATGTCAGCATATTGCTCATATGTTCATCTTTTCCTCCTCAGATCAAACTATGGACTAATTCAGATTTAATGGAAAACACTTCTTTATTAAAAAGAACAAAGTACTGGAAGCCTTAAGCTCACATTCTTTCTTCTCTATTTCCCTCTTCCTCTAGGAATTAACAAACAACAATTACCTAAGACTTCTGAGCTTAAAGATGTTCCTGAGAACATGTCAGGATCAAACTGTAATTTCAAATAAGTCTCTTGAAACATTATAATGAACAGTTCCACTTAAATTGGAAGGATGCATTTTTAAAAGCATTTTCCTTGTAAATCTAAAAGAACTGGGAAGGGGAGGAACAAGCACGAGAGTCTTTCATTATACCGGAATTGGATACATTTATCTGGAATGCTGCATATATGATTAATTATTATAATTAATATAAACATTTATTTTCCAAACTTCAGTTTAGCGTACAGAATAGTATGCAGAAACACTCCCATTTTCAGTTTGAAATGGTTGTTTTACATAGAAAAAGCTATTTCAATTAAGTTTTGAGATTGTTCAAAAAAGCTTAAAAGAGGGCTCTATTTTATTTATTATTAAATTTATTTGCCGTCCATCTCATTTCAAAACAATTCTGTTAGACACGCTTCCATCAGTGCAATTCATTTCAAACCTGAAACAGGATATTTTCAATTTATAACATTTTGCGTACTACCAAAATGAAGACATATATTCCTGGGTTGCATTTTCACTGAAATTACAAACTATACTTTTAAATGAAAACCCACCTTTTAAAAATGTTGAATATAGCTGATAGAAACGTGGGAATTTCCTTTCCAAATATCTTTCATACTGATGATTCAGGTATTTGATTTTTGAAACCAAAGCAGAGGTAAGCTTGTTTGAATTTGCTTTTGAAGAAAAATGGCACACTGGAAGTCTGAAAGGACATCCAAGTTCAGCACTTGTATCGTCATGCATCTCTTTTATGCCATTTAGCTCACAAAGAAACATATTGTAGTTATAACAGAATAATGGACAACAGCTATCTCTGACTGATGTTTTAAATAATACAGCTTAATATTAGCATTTTATGCCCACAATGAAAAAAGGTTGGAACACATTTTCATACAACTTATACATAATTATAAGTGGAGTACCTAGTTTTATTACTAAAGCAAAATAACACTGCAGTCTAATTGCAAAGGTATGCTCAACAAAAAAAACCTCTATGCTCAACAAAACTGCAAAATGTGTATCTTGTTAATCAGATACTGTGGTTCATTAAATATGGTTTAAATATTTTGATAACAGGAAAATATCCAAATTTTAAAAAAAATATTCTAAACCACCCCAGCTACAAAAAAAAACCCTGTACAACAGTTTTACTTTCATCAGCTAGTGTGGTAAAACTCCTTTTTTGAAAAATGTTGTGACAAGTGCTAGAACAATGAGAGAATCAATGCTAATCATTCTTCCTTCTGGTAACTTTGAAACAAGACAAACATTTTGGATTTAAAGCAATCTTGGCAGGAGGAACAGATTTTCTTCCAAGTAAGAGATTAAATATTCTTTCCAAAGCCAAATTGTAAATATGTGTTGATGTTTTATGTACTGTGCAAAATAACAATGAAACGACCACTTTAGATTGCTAGCTCATGAGGCAAATTTAAAACATCATCTTCTTTTGCCTTTAATCTCTGAATATAGAAAACCTATCATGTTATCACGAAACAAATGTGAGAATATTCTTAATTATAAGTAATATTTCAGTTTTAAAAGTGTTTTCCTTGTGCTGGAAGTAATCACATCAGTGAAATGAAGCATTCAAAAATGACATTCTCTCCATCTGAAATATCCCCAAATAAAGCCTTATTTTTGGTTAACTGCTGCTAAAGAAGTAATCAGAGTTCTGAAGTGGAAGGCAGAAACTGTGTTTACTTGGCTTGGTTTGAAAATAGCATGTTGTAAAAAACCAATCATTCCAATATATTCCATAAACAAGTGTTAAAGAAAATTGTGACGTAACAAAATGTATAGCCCACCCAGCGTGTATTTTACTTCAGACTGTTTGAGTTCATTACAGTTCAAACATCTTTCCTTGATCACTTGTCTTCCAGGTGGACTACATCTACCATTATCTCACACCATATTCATAGAATTCAGGACTTGAAAGGTGCTGTTTAGGTCACTGATCCCCAACCAACTATTGACTGGAGAACTCCAAATTAAAATATACCAAAATAGCTGCCTAAGAACCAGCTTGATGTATAGTGATTAAGGCATCAGGCTAGAGATGGGAAGATTTGAGTTTTAGTTCTGCGTAGGCACAAAGCCAGCTGAGGGACCTTGGGCCAGTTACTATCTCTCAGTCCTAGGAAGCAAGCAATGGCAAATTCATCCAACAAAAGGGAGTCCATCTGCCCTCTAAAAATTGGTTCCCCTGTTGAATAGTAATTATCATCAGAATGTTCTAACCTTCAAGCAGAATCTCCCTTCCTCTAACTTAACCCCTTTAATTCTGTATGCTGTATAGCAGGGCTGTCAAACCCATGGGGCAGATGCATCACGCACTGGCCACACCCACGCCCGGTTTAGCGAAGGAGGGAAAATCACAATACGTCACGTGATGACGCCATGATGACGCAGGTTTGACACCCCTGTTGCATAGGTAGTCCTCGACTTACAATCACAGTTGAGCCCAACATTTCTGTTGCTAAGCGAGACATCTCTTAAGTGAGGTTTTTCCCTTTTTATGACCTTTCTTGCCACAGCTGCTTAAGTGAGTCACTGCAGTTGATTAGTTAGTAACCTGGTTGTTAAGTGAATCTGACTTTCCCACTGACTATGCTTCTCAGAAGGCCACAAAAGGGATCACATGACCTGGGACCAGTGGTGGTATTCGACCGGTTCTGCCTGGTTCTGGAGAGCCGGTAGTGGCGATGAGCAGGGGAGACCGAACCGGTTCTCTTTGCTGCTCTGTGGTTGGCCCACCCGCCCACCCTGGCTCCCATAATCACTTTTATGGCCAGAATTCAAAGCACAGCTGCTTTGCGCGGCGCACAATAGCACCGCGCGGCAGCTGCTGCAACGACCATCGTGCGGGCTTGCAGGAGGCAAGTTAGAACGCCTCTGCGCCTGCGCAAAGTGCGTGTTTGGCGTGCGTGTGCACGCAAAGTGTGTGTAGGTGCGCAAAGCCACGCCCACCGAACCGGTGGCAACTTTATTTGAATACCACCACTGCCCGGGACACAGCAATGGCCATAAGTATGACCCAGTTGCCAAGAATCTGACCTACAACCAGGTGATCGCGAGGATGCTGCAAAGATGGTAACTGTGAAACAGGGTCACAAGTCACGTTTTCTCAGTGCCATTCTAACTTTGAACGGTCACTAAACGAACTGTTGTAAGTCGAGGACTACCTGTACTTCGGATCCGAAGAAAACAAAAGTCACCAAGACCTCCAAAGGATGCGATGGGCTGCCGCCTTAGCCACCTTTCCTCCAGGCGGCACCTGCACAGCAACCCTCCCTCCTCATAGGATCGCCCTGGCTTGCCCTCCTCTCAGCCTCCGCTTTCTTCCTTGAAACCCTTAAATGGATAATCGGGGCAGAATTTCTTCAGGCGGAGATTAACCGGTACGGAGCAGAACCATTTCCACCCACCGTCGCTGGCTGAGAACTTAATCGGGTTACTTTTGCAAGGGGGCACTGACTCAAGGTGCTATTATTGCTTTCCCTCGCCTCCAGCACGAAGGGGACCAGGCATGAAGCTTCCCCCCCCCGTTGCATGGAAGTCCGGGAAAAGGCACTGAGACCTACTAGGAAGGGAATGCAAACGGCGGCTGCAGTCATGCCTCTCTCTGTCTCCGGTACCAGAAGCCGGCTTGCCTCCCAGCCCAGACTCTCACCTTAGGGCCGGCCACGGGGGAGGCTCTGGTGGGCGTAAAGCCCGGTGAAGGGAAGCAGCGGGTACGGGAGGTCGGCGAAGTCCTAAACGCAAGCCGGAGCCGCCAAGGCGGCAGCAACAACGCCGGCCGGGCAACAGCAACAGCAACGCCATGCCCGCCGAAAGAGGCAAAAGAGCCCCCGAGGTCTTCCGGGGCGGCTGCGCTCAGCTGCCCGGGTAGCTCACGTGAGAACTCCGGGCGGAAGAAGCGGCTACGGAAGGAGGAAGAAGCCTTGCGACCCCTTGGCATCACGAATACGTGACGTCTGTCTGTCTGTCTGTCTGTCTCTCTCTTTCTTCTTTTTTCTCCCCCCTTCTCTCTGTCTCTGTCTCTCTCTCCCTCCCTCCCTCCCCCTCTTTCTTTCTTTCTTTCTTTCTTTCTTTCTTTCTTTCTTTCTTTCTTTCTTTCTTTCTTTCT
>NW_020769380.1:1835521-1914047 GCF_900518735.1 Pseudonaja textilis
TTCTATTCTATTCTATTCTATTCTATTCTATTCTATTCTATTCTATTGTTCTCACTGTTAGAAAATTTCTCCTTAGTTCTAAGTTGCTTCTCTCCTTGATTAATTTCCATTCATTGTTTCTGGTCTTTCCTTCAGGTGGATTGGAAAATAGTTTGACCCCCTTATCTTTGTGGCAGCCCCTCAAGTGAATCAAGCTTAAGTCATTCTCAGCTATTCCAGTATTAAAATTGTATTTTCTTTTTTATTCTAACACCATTCAAGGGCAGTCTCTAGGTATGGCAGTGAATGGGAACAGGGACAATAAAGACAAGATAATAGAATCCATCTTCGTTTAATTGTTCAGAACAAAAAAACATATTTTGTACCTAGTGAAGTCCATGATTTTGGCTGGAGGGTGGGAGGTGGGATGGCATTCTGCAATTTTCACACATTCCTCAAGAGCCAACAAAGAGCACATTACTATAATCCAACCATAGATTGCCAGTGTGTTCAGCAACCCTCCCAAGACATCTGTCCTATTCTTTATGACAAAAATGGTTGCCCTAAACCTACTTAAATGAACCTAAACTGCAGGTTCAAATGATAACATCCTGCAGCCTTTAGCCTGCTTTCTCACAGAACACAAACTCATGCTCATGTAAAGGTATGTAGGAAGCCCTTGACCTAAAGCCATTTGTTTATTGACCATTCGAAGTTACATGGCACTGAAAAAAGTGACTTAAGACCATTTTTCATCCTTGTGACTGTTGCAGCATCCCCATGGTCATATGATCAAAATTCGGATGCTTGGCAACTGGAACTTACTTTTGACTGTCGCAGTGTCCCAACATCACATGACCCCATTCTGCGATCATCTGACAAGCAAAGTCAATGGGGAAGCCAGATTCACCTAACAATCATGTTACTAACTTAACAACTGCAGTGATTCAGTCAATAATTGTGGCAAAGTAGGTTGAAAAATGGAGTAAAACTCACTTAACAACTGTCTTGCTTAGCCACAGAAACTTTGGGCTCAATTATGATCATCAGTCTAGGACTACCTATGAATTTTTTTATTTCACTTTACAAAAAAACAAAATGATTTTGGCCATAAAGAAAAGAGATCCAAAATTAACATTAACATATGTTTATCAAGCCAATTCAAAGTCTTAAGATCTCTTTATCATGTAAGTTACAAAAGGAAAGCCTGCGTAATTGATGGAAGAATGCCTCAGTAATACATTCTGGTTTCATGATTTTGCTGAAATTGCAGGAATTGCTGAGTCAAAGACTGAATAAAAATTTTACTTCCCTGTTTCGGTGTTCTCACCTTTCTAATATTAATTTTTAGCTTAGCTGTAAAAAAAAAATCATGTCATTAGTTTATATAATAAATCAGGTAACATAATCATGAAAAAGAAATATTGCAGTTTAAGGTTCAATTCAAAGATACTGCTACTCCTAAGGACATTTATTCCTTGGTAACATCTCCACCCTAATTTAGTAAAGTTAATTTTTGATTCAGCTGTGCCATGCAAATCAAGGCCATTGCATTGATTCAGTCAATGAGGATTCAGTTAAGTATTGTCTACCCACACAGTTTTTTGATTGGGGTACCGCATCTGTTTTATTATTTTACGCCTATAATTTCTTTAATAATAGTGTTACAGTTTATATATAAACACTAAGGTAAAACTTCCTAACAGTGAGGACAATTAAGCAGTGGACAGCACAGAAGTTGCCTTCAGAAGTTGGGTGTGCTTCACCACTGGAGGTTTTTAAGAAGAGACTGGACACCCACCTGTCTAAAGTAGTATAGGGTCTTCTGCTTGAGCTGACAAGAACACCTCCAAGGTCCCTTCCAGCTCGATTCTGATTGAATGATTAAACATGCACCAAACTGTTACTTGACTTACAATCACAATTGAGCCCAAAATTTCAGTTTCTACATAAGACATTGATTAAATGAGTTTTGTCCCATTTTATGACCTCTCTTGCCACAGTTGTTAAGTGAATCACTGCAGTAGTTAAGTTAGCAACATGGTTGTTTAATCAGTCTGGCTTCCCCGTTGATTTTACTTGTCAGAATGTCGCAAAAATGTCGTTCATATGATCCCAAGACACTGCAACCATCATAAATATGAGTCAGTTGCCAAATGTCTGAATTTTGACCACGTGAATACTGCAATAATCCTGTAAAAAAAAAAAAAAAAGATACTCTTTTCAGTGCTGTTATAACTTTGAACAGCCACTAAGCAAACTGTAGTAAGTCAAGAACAACATGTACACAGTTGAACAAAATGGCTACTCTGCACCAAGGCTGTCAAATTCAGGGCCCATGGTCTGGATGCATCACACGCTGACCACGCCCACACCTGGTTTAGCGAAGGGTAAAAAGTCGTGATGTGATGCCACTGTGACAACGCGAGTTTGACACCCCTGCTCTAAGCTATAAAAATCTTCTATTTTATAAAGGACACAACCTGATTAGAAACAACATTGCAATGGTACATAGCTTGAAGTAAACAATTGCCTTTCAGGTGAAGGCTAAGTTTTCCCCATCTCACAAAATAAGGTAACGGGTTTGCTATTAGGACACCATGTTGCTGAAGTTAAGCAGACCTTAGAATGATCATCAGAGACAACATACAAAGTATGTCAAGTAATTAATTCCTTGGGTGAGAAAGACGAACACATAACAAAAGCAAAATACCAAGGCCCACTCAAAACTATAAACATGGGATTGGGAAGCGAATGAATGAAGCTCGGAATGAGATAAGGATTAAAATATATGCCAGAAATAATAAATAAGAGTTTTTGCATCACAAGAGAAAGTTAAGGATGCCCAATAGTTGCAGAAGTTTGTGAGATGGTGATGGGAACAAAGAGGAGGCTAAACTACTTAATTTCTGCTTTGTATATGTCTTTGAGCAAAAAGAAAAGGTGGTTCAATCTGTCAGCAGCTGCATCAAGCATGGGGTGGTAGAAGAAAAATGCAGATCAAAAGAGGTGAAGAATTGGTAAGGAAACATCTGACTGCTTTATGTTTCTGAAATTGGATGGATTACATTCTAGGAACTGGAAATGTGATCTCAGAACCTGATTGTAATCTTTGAGAAGTCCTAAAGTAAAGGGAAAGTACTGTAGTGGCAAAGAAGAATTTAATCAGTGACTGGGATTCCCATTTCTAGCACCCAGGAGCAGCAAATTATTATTGTGTTTGTATAATTCACCCATTTCTCCATTTTTGTTCAACTTATTAGGGTGAATATGCTTCTATGGGGATTCTGAAAAAAAAAACTTTTAAGCTCACCTCTTTGTTCTTCATTAAAGTAGTTTGATCTGTTGAAATCTGGGTGGAAATGCTGTTTTTTTAAAGGATTTCACTCATTAGAGTTAAAATTATTCCTAAAGATACGATACCTTTTCTTGCACAAAACTGGGGAGAAAGTTTAGGCTATTGACTCAACAAAGAAAATAAAGCGCAAAACCTCAAGACGGTGATATGCAGAATAGTGCTGAAGGATCCTCCTGACCAGGGATTCCAAGGGGGATACACTGCAGAGTATTGTGTATGTTTGCAAATGTAAGTCCTCTCCCATATGTACACATCATTTGTACACTATTTTAAAAAGATATGCATAAGACATGTAGAAAACTGAAGTGACTTCAGGCAGGTAGGATAATTGTGCTTGGGCTATCATATCTGAAAATAGAGGAAAGCCAGAAAATAACAGTAAAGAATTGGAATATTGTTTCTCTTTGCTGCTATCCACTGGATGTCCAGATTTCTGAAATCCTGAGGGACCATTTGTCTCCCATATGAGCAGCTGCCCAAACTATGCAACCTGGCAGGGTCACATTCATGGTCCCATCAGTTAAACAATGGCATCTGATAGGACCCGGGAAGTGGCTTTGACCTCTAGAATGATATTTCCCCAGATATTCCTATAGTCCCCATCCTGAACTTACGCAAATGACTCATTAAAACCTGTCTTATCCCCAGGTTTTGTTCCAATACAGGTAGTCCTCGACTTACGACCACAATCAAGCCCAACATTTTTGTTGTTAAGTGAGTTTATGACCTTCCTTACCACCGTTGCTCATAGGGAGACTGCAAAGGTTGTAACTGTGAAAAATGGTCCTAAGTTACATTTTTAAGTGCTATTGTAACTTTGAATGGTGGCTGAATGAACTGTTGTAAGTTGAAGACTACCTGTAATTGTTTTGTGAGAATTCTGTTATTTTCCTGGATGTTTGCTTTTTGCATTGTTTGTGTTTATATTGCTTTAAATGTATTTTATATACTACAAGAAGTTTGGTGGAGTCAGGCTCAGGCACCCTATAATTTATAGTTCTGCCTGCATATGACACATGTGCATACAGACACTTCATTGTTCTGTGATAGGTTATAGTGGTATTGTATACTAAGCCCCTTTTTATCATGAATTAACACATAGAAATTAGGAGAGATTTCAGTGTTCATGTCAGTTTTACTGATAAATCTAATTTTCATGGATCATTCAAATCAATATTGATTTGTCATATATTATATTGTACTGTTTGATTTAAGATGCTAATCTATCAGTGGAATGGAAAATGTTATGACAATGGAAAATATGCTAACCGTGGAAAGTATGCCAGGGTGCTATGCTTTGATATCTCACTGAAAAAAAAAATTCCATCCTCAAACATATCTAGCTTAGGCCAGAGTTCATAATAGATTAAGCATGATACTTTGAAAAGCTACTGTACTTTAATTTTCACAAGTGATGGTTTAAACTCTTTCACATCACTAATTTGCCCTAAGCCAGGATCCTTAATTAGTGAAAAGACTTAAGGTCAAGGTTGCATGTGCCTAATTAATTCTCCATTAATTGTGAGTCACCGGAATAATTATTTTCAGGATTACTTGTCCATGCTAGCAATTGTGGTGCTATATCTTTAAAAAAAAAAAAGCTAAGGTATAATTAGTTCCTTTGAAATCTTTATAATGAACTTGCACATTATTTGTGAAAGCCAACCCTAAAAAGTCATTACCAAGTGTGGATATTTATATATATATATATATGGTGGATTACGTGTGTGATTGTTCATTCTCAGAGCTGTCGTTTAAGAGCTAATATCCTTTGGGCATAATGACTCTAAAATATTGCCCAGAGAACTGTGAATTGGGTATGTATTAATAGTTGGTTTGGATTGCAAACAAATAGCTCAAAGTGAAATAGTACTTGCATTCTGGTAGCAAGTGAGCCATAGTTATTAGTTTTGCTTGGTTGATCTGCTTTTGCTATGATATTTAGCTTAGTTCAATTGCTCTAATCAGCCTGTGAGTTGCTTGCAGAAAAATACTTTAGGAACAGGGATCTCTGGTAAACTGTGATCTGATGGGAAATTGGGCTTGATGTGTTTTGACTTCACAAGATACTAATAGAATAAGAATATTAAAAAATTGTTCACTTCTGCATGACATTCTTTTGAAATTTTCTCTTAGGTATGTTTCTTTGGATTTAACAGCTCCTGCCTCTTGGCTCCTCTGACCCAGAGTTAGATATTATGATATGTCTTTTTGGTACTGTGCTTCTGGTAATTCACTAGTTGGAGGTAATGTGTAGAATATAACAAAGCAAATTTTCTAAAGTTTAATCTGGTCTGTAATTGAGAAACTGGAAGTTAACCTACATTGACTTAATTATACGGAGAAATATGAGGCATAAATAAATCTATCTATGAAGCATCATTACATGAGTGACTTCCCTATCTTTTTTTTTTAGAAGTCCTCAATAGATCACAGTGCTTGACTGACTTTGTGGGAATACAGAAAGGGAGCAAGGTTGGATTAATATTTGTGTGGGGATAGAAAACATCAGAGGAGGCGATGGAAAATATTCCAGAATAATGCAAAATGATTCTGTACTGAAGCAAGGAAACTTATGGACATATCTGTGAAAGTCACCAGGAGCTGAGCCGGATCTGAAAAGTATTTTATTTTACTTAATGGCTAATTTTAAGCTCTTTATTTTTTTCCTTTTAACAATTGAAATTATAAATTAAATACTACATATTTGTCTGAGAAAAGGACAAAAGTGCCTAATAATAATCTGATCAAAATGAGCAACTGAATAGGCTGCCAATAGAGATGAATTACTGTTTTCAAAATAAGTTCAGGGTTTTCTGTCTGGGGAATATTTATTAATTTATTCCCTTTTGAGACTTACAAATAAAAGAAATAATACATGTAAAAGAGAACATGAGCAACCAAAAACAACAAAATTAAGCTGAACTAAAAAGTGAACCACAACTGTTCCATCTCAAGACTTGAGAGAACCACAGAGTTTTTATTAATGTCCATAATGTTATAAAGTTGGGAGCCACACAAATCTTGGGAAGAGAGTTGGGGAGGATGTCATTCCGGAGGGCAGGTGCTATACCTGAGAAGGTGTACTCCCCTGTTTTCTGGGTATTAAAAAGCCTAGCATTGAATGAATGTTTGGTGGCATAAAAAGTGGAGTGATTTGAAAGAGTGTGAAAAATTGAGAGTAGATGGAGAATCATGAAGAGGTTATGGTTAACATAGTGAATTCTATTTGTTAATTCTCATTTAATTGAATGCTGTTTTTCTTTCAGACTGGACCATGTAAGTGCTCCCTTTAGAATCCAAACTAATCAATATCCATTCTTACAGGACCCCCTATACCAAGAAAAATAGACTTCCTTTCCATCTTGGTTACTTCAAAGTTGTAAGCGAGCTTATTTTTAAATACTATGTAATAGTATCCCATTTTTAACAAACTTGGTATGCCTTCTCCATGCAGCCATGGTAGATAAATACAGGTAGTCCTCAACTTACAACTGTTTGAAGTTACAATGACACTGAAAAAAGTGACTTATGATCATTTTTCACACTTTTGACCATTGCAGCATTCCCATGGTCAGGTGACCAAAATTCAGAAGTTTGGCTGACTCATATGATGAGTATCCCAGGGGTGATCCCCTTTCTCAATCTTCTGACAAGCCAAGTTAATAACAACCGTAGTGATTCACTAAACCTTTTCTATATCCCACACCCCTAGAACGCTTGTGTTATATTCTTGCACCCCTTACAAAAATAAATAATTGTGCATATACACTATAACTTCTAAACAAGTTTTCACACCCCCTCTGGCACCCCCGATTGGGAACCCCTGCACTAAACTAATGTGACAAGGTTGTAGAACAGGGCAAAACTAAATGTCTCATCTAGTAACAGAAAATTTGGGCTCAATTGTGGTCATAAGTTGAGGACTACCTCTAGCATATTTGTTTGTTTGTGCAGTTGACTCAGTGTTGACTTCCAGTGACTACCTGTTGCATTCCTGCAGTTTTCTTGGCCAGGTTTTTCAGAAATGTCTTGCCACTGTTCGATTCCTAGGGCTGAGGGAAAGAGAGAGGGCCTGGCCCAAGGTTCACCAGGCTGACTCTGTACCCTAAGGCAAGATTATAAATCATGGTCTTTGGTCTATTGTCTTAATCACTATACCAAACCGGATCTTCAGAAGCATTAAGAAAAAAAAAAGTTGAAATCCAACACATTGGGAGGGGGCCATATTGCAGGAGGCTTCTGCTGCTCCTTTGCCTTCAGAAGTTGTGGGAGCTTCACCATTGGAAGCTTCCAAGAAGAGACTGGACTTCCATCTGTCAGAAATGATGTAGGGTTTCCTGCTTGAGAGAAGCGCGCGGGGGAGCGGGGGTGGACTAGATGACCTACAAGGTCCCTTCCAACTCTGTTCCTCTGTTCTGTTCCTTGAACTCCGTGGCTGTCACTTTGGCGGAGCTGCACTAGGAGGCGCTGTGTCTCCTTCGCGGAGCCCTTCTATCTCCTCTGGTTCATAGAGCTCTCGGAGGGAAGGACCGAGTTGCTGTCTCGGACTGGGGGAATGGAGCGTGCGTGGCTGCCGGCGGGGCGTCTCTGATCGAGGTGAGGAGGTGGCAGCAGCGGGTGGCTGCATTTCCGTGGATGAATGAACGAACGGGTGCATGAAAGAAGCAGTGGCCGTTTTGCAGGAGAGAAGGGCGGCTGGGCGGGGGAATCAGTCAGTATTGCTGGCATGATGGGGAGGGAGAGGGCTGTCTTTTAGGAGCGCGCAACTTGCGCGGATACTTGAAATGTACAAAGAGTCAAGAGAGGCTTTGAATGCAAGGGGTACAGCAAGACCGCAAAAGGAGGCGGGTTGCAAATATCGGAAACATCCCCGTATTTACCAAATATAAACGGGTGAGTTTTTCCAAAACGCAACCACTCCGGTGTTGTGGGACTGGTTTACCCCCCCGATTGTATAACGGTGAGCACGATCGCATCATTGTCTTGTGTGGCTAAGAATCCCATCTCGGGAGTGGCTTGAAAGTCTTTTAAGAGGAGGAATTATTTTCCAGGGCTGGGAGACGTTCTGTATTGCATGTTATTATTTTTTTCCCGGCGCCTTTTGAAGTTCCTTTATCTGTTCTTTGTGGAATATGATCAGGGTCACCTTTGGCACACAAGGCGCCTGTCTGTAATGTCCTTCTAAAACCTAATTTGGGAGAATTACTCCTCCCCTGGCTATGTGTTCCCAATGGCTAATGTAATTATCTCCAAAAGGGAGTAATGATAAGAGGAGCGATGTAAATTACTGATTTGTAAGAAAAGAAGGTCAAGACTGACGCTTTTTTTTTCCCAATCCACCCAGTTAGAAAAGGGGCTGATCCGACTGGAGTTTTCCAGGCAGGACCTGAATAAAAGATATATCTATGGAGGAGGGGATGGAAGAAGCTTTTTCCAAATTAAATAAAACTGCGGGGCACTATGACCGGAGAAAATGCTTCCTGCTCTTTTGAAAATGACGTGTAAATTAACCCCTTTTAGTATGGGGCTTATAGCTCCATTCTGCGGTCTTGACCAATATTCCTAGGCATCAAAGCAGTTGGTGAAATGAATCCATCCCAGGTTTTGTAGTCAGCTAGGAAGACATGGAGCACTCTGGGAAAGACCTTTAGGGTGTTTGTAGATGAGGTTCTGCCACCCATTCCAAATCTTGTACATCTGAACACAAGGCAGTGTTGGGATGCAATTTATTCCAGGGTAAAGATAGTCCTGATTGGACCCCAAATCTGTCTGTCTCTTTAAGAATCAAACTGACAGGTCTTATAATTTATAAGGCTCTAGTACATAGGGAATTGCTAAACAATAAACAGCTAAAACCTGAAGTATGGTAAAGGAGGCAATTTCTGTTTGAATATCAAGTCCTAGGACAAGCAGACAATGATTATAACTTTTGTGTTGCAAGTCTCTTAGAAATATTTGATAATAACCCCCATTGTATATAAAATGCAAAAGGGGATTAAAAAAAAAAGATTTAACTCTGAACAAGTGCATTCTTCTTAGCTATTTAGGACACATTTTTCCTGCAAAGGTAAACTTTTTCTGCAGTGCTGTAAGACTGATGGAGAAATAATCCGAAAGGGAATATTTGTGTATGTGTTAAATTTTCACTTTGCAAAGTGGTTTTGCAAAAGGTATATTTCTATGCGGTTCTGCTAGACAGGTACTCTGATGGAGTTATTGTTTGGGGCTGTTTTAACAGGCAGAGTTGAAATATAATTACCAGTAGTTCCCTTACAATTATCCCTGAGCAATAATTTTATGCGGTAAGATGAAACATAGGAACCCAGGCAGAGAAAAAAACCCTGATCATTGGACTATGTCCCCCCTTCCCCATTATAAAGACTATATCTCAAGGGAAATTTAAATTCTGGGACTGTGAGCAAGGAGCTTCATTTCTTAATTGTCTCTTTTAAGTAAGACAACATTTATATTATTTGTCATTATTGCAAACAAAATTTATAATTCTCAGAACAGCCCTGAAGACTTGACTTTGCAAATAGACTGAGATGTTAGCAATAAAAGTTGGATGTACCCAAGTTTAGTAAGTACCAAGAATTGCATACTATCTGCCTGGCTACTGTTCTGTGAAAATTCATATAGGCTGCTGGTTATGATAAGATTGCAGTTGGAACGTGTTGAAAACTAAGCATGGTGCAGAGGTTGGGATATTAGGATAGAGTTAAAAAGATCCAATTTCAGTTCCTGTTACAGTATAAGCCTCACTTTATGTCTTCACCAAATCTCTTTGTCACCAGGCAGGGGGTTTCTGGGGTTTTAGATTGTGAATTTTTTTAAAAAGTTGTAAGCCACCTGAGAGTCACCTTGTGTGAGTTGGACAGCTTTATACATTTGTTTAATAAATAAAATAAAGTGTACCCCACAAAGGCACTTTTTGATTAGATAGTGTTCTTAATAAATTGTGGGAAAGTTGTCAGTACAATATACCTTGACTCCAAACATATAACAAAACACTACATGACATGCTAATTAGCAAGATAGTGAGATGAATGACATGATTATCAATTGGATATGGGTGTGTGTGTGTGTCAAAAATAGTACTCTAGCCGGTGTTTTCTGGTAGTGCTAAATAGTACCTTAATCCAGGGGTCCCCAACCACCGGTCCGGGGACCAGTATCGGTCCGTGGAACAATTTCTACCGGGCCACCGGTTTGCTGGGCGCCACCATCTTGTTTTGATGAAAAAGTGCTTCCGGTGAGCTTTTCCGGGTAGAAAGCAGCGTTTGGGTGCTGAAGGAATCCTCGCGCCTTAGTTTCATTGAGTGGGGGGGGGGGCGGCTTCAAACAAAACTAAGGCGCGAGGATTCTTTCAGCACGCATGGCAAGGCGAGCCGAGTGACCGTCCCGAAGCCTTCGCGAAGCCCATCGACACAGATACAAAGGAGGAGTTGAAGGTGGCGGGGAGAAGCAGGGGTCGGCTGGCTGGCCGGTCGCTCGGCTCGCCTTGCCATGCGTGCTGATGCTGGTACCGGGCCGCGGATGATTTTGTGATGCCGGTACCGGGCCGCGGCACAAAAAAGGTTGGGGACCACTGCCCTAATCAATGTTTTCTCATCAAACTCAAGTTCATATCTTTTTCTGGGGTGGGAGGGATGTCATTTTGTTTGCAATCTAGAACCAATTGTTAAAGAAATAAAATGGGGGCAGATATTAATTAATCATTTGGATGAAGCAGTGGAGAGCATGCTTTTGTTCTGGGATGCCTTGCCCTGAGTAAAAGGTCAGACTCACCCTTTAATTCCATGAACATACTAAGCCCAAACCAAACAAACTATTTGCACAACGTGTCAACGGGCAGAGCCAATATCTTTAGGACGAGGTAATTTCACAGGGGAGCAGGCAAGATTTTAAATCCAGCAATCCCAGCCTGTTTAGGGGGTGATAGTTTCTACTTAACATTTTATATGTTACAGACATACCAGCAATCAGTGATGCTATATGTCCTAACATATCCCTCAGAAGGACCCTTGGCATGTTTTGCTCAGAACTTTCCTTTTTTTCTTAAAGATTCAGCTGAACACTGAGCTTTTCCCAATCCGGTGCTCTCTATGTATATTGGGGATTGTTGTACTCCCAATAACTAGCCAGTATAGAGGTTGGGTCTCTTGGGAGATACAACTCAAGCTGTATGGATAGCACCAGGATGGGTATTTTATCCTTTTCATGTAGCAGTTCAAGTCAACTGGAGATAAACGATTGGCTGGCTGGCTGTGGCATCGTGGAGTTATCTTGTCTTTTCATTTATTAATAAGGCAAGGGTTGAACAATTCAGTTGAATAAATGTATATTCTACCCTTGCATTTTTCTTGCAGAGTTGAAATTGAATCTTATAAGATATTGAGAAACCAGCCAAATCTCTAGTCAATATTTTGAATTAGTGCAGCACAAGGGAATTCTAAATGAGAAGAAACTATATTGTTTCTATTGCACAAAGATGACACTTGTCCTGATACTCTTGGCACTAGGAAACACTGATTACAAAGCACCTGTTTCCAGGTGCATTTTGTTTTCTTACTGTGATATTGTTTGTTTTAAGCCTTCTAATAAACCACCTACAGTTATAACTACCTAACCATCTGGAAAAAGTTGTAAATGTTACAGTGTTCCACTTCCAGTGTTTTTTCAGTTAAGCAGCACTGCAAATGATTTCTTTCAATATTTGTTGTAGCACCTCCCACCATGGCTTATCATTGACCATGAAGGTACAGGATCCTGGGAATACCTGCAATTCAGAAGAATCACTGCCCACCATTTACTGAATGCAAACCTTTAGCACAGATCTCTCTAATTTAATGCCTTCTAGATCTTTTAGAATGGGGGTCCCCAACCCCTGGTCCATTGGACTGGCAGTGGTCCGCGGCATATCCAAAACCAGAGCACGCAAACGAGTGAAGCCACATTTGCGGGATGCAGGCAGCACACAAAACCACGCCTCCTCCGGTTCATGGTAAAACCTTTCTCCATGGAACTGGTCCCTGGTGCCCAAAAGGTTGGGGTTTAGGTGAAGACTAACAATTATAGTCTAAAACACTCTTTTAGACCATAATTGTTTGTCTTCACCTACAGAGTCAGGAAAGCTGGCTTGTTAAGTAATTTGAGTTTTATTTCAAACATAAAGAGGGCTTATATAGAGACCACGACTGCTTTTATATAAGAACTGTTTGCATGTTGTGGCGTGCCATGGGGCTAGTTTTATCCGAGGAGTGAATAATACTTAATCAGTATTCGCTGGCTCCGCTCACAAGTGGATTTGACTGTCTATCTTTTTAGTAAGTTTGCCAAACTTATTGTGGCCTATAAATGTGAGGTCTTTAACGTGTAAGTGGGCATGATGAACAGCAGCATTTAATTTTTGACTAGCCAAGAAAGCATTTTAAACCAGTTATGCTGAAGTAGCGTCTTCTAGAAAATTACAAGCCTTTCAGCAAAGGTTATGTTTTAATTGTAAAGGATTTTGCCCCATCTTCTTTGCCTTGTTATGAAGTAACTTTCTTTATCGGTACTATTGACAATATTGGTCTCTATAAACTACCTATAAAATTCCACTCTTTCCATATGTGTGTATAGGTTAGGGAATGGAAAATATGACAGTTTTAATTTGTGCTGCGGTTAGGAGCCCATTTAGGCAGAGTTTTAAATTGTTTTCAGTTTAGCCTACATGCTACAGAGTAGATTGAGTAGAGCAAGTACTCATTTAGTGAATACAGTTGGGGCTAGCAACTTGATCATTAAGTGAAGTGGTTGCTAATGGAAATCATTAGTGTCCTTAAAATCTTACTACTTCTGCTTTACAGAGTTATGAAGGTAGTATGTGCAAAGATTGGTTGTAAAGTCACTTTTTCATCACTGTCGTAACTGCAAATGGTTGCTAAACAATACAGCTGCAAAATGAAGACTATTTGTATATAATTAAAACAAGAGAATGTACATAGCTGGTCATACTTGTCTCAAAGGAATACATTTGATTGTAAGCATAATGTATTCTTCTAGATTCAGAAGGTATTGAGAGTTGATAATCAAGCTTGCAAAGCTTAACAGTGATGGGTTTACATTTTACTGCTACAATGAACATTTTTGCCTTGAGTTCATTTATGTTTTTAGTGTTCAGCAGATACGTGTTTCGTATTATAGCCTGTTCCAGTAGATGTGTAACATTCATTCTTTGGAACGGTCTGTATGTAAAATTTTGACCTATATTTTTAAAAAGAGGGTGTCATGCCTACTGAATTCAATAGCAAGTTCCATTATAAGCATTTTAGTGACAGCAATCTAAAGTTTCTACCTTTAGTAAAAACTAAATAAATTTAAGTTAAAAAAGTTTAAACCACTTAATTTCAAGATAAGGTAAAAGATTCAATTCAGCAGGAGTTATGTTTGGATTGATATGTATAGCTCCCCTTCTATCGTAACCCTTATAGCTCAGCACTGGGGTTGAGTAGTTGAGTTTGAGAATTGCTGACTTGGGAAAGGCAGAGGTGAGAACCAATTGCATGTATTCAATTTCTAATCACCTCTAACCTACTGTGCTAGATTGGTATGGATGGTTAAACAAAGGCATATATAAAGAAGTCATGTCAGGCCATTCATGATTCTGAGCTTTTTTTGAGAAGACAATTCAGACAAAATGTAATTGCCTCTGTTCCTATTAAAAAACAAAAACAAAGGTCAGGGCCAGTTGTCTGATTTCCCACTTGCCTTTGGTTTTTGTTCTATAAGTAGACATGCCCTTCTTTTTCTTTTCAGTATGGAAAATTGATTTTTTTCGGGGGGGGGGGTATAGTTTTGTGGTAGCATACAGGCTTTTCATGCTTTGCACAGATCACTGGCTTCTGTACCCAAGCTTCTTCAGTTAATTTTGAATTACAGGAATGAAAATTACATCCATGGATAATTACTATGAATTGGTCAACTAGATAGATAATCAGTTGAAACAGCGAAAAAAAAACCCCAACCTCTTTAGGGTATCATTATTATTTGCAAGATGGTGCTTCTTGTGCACGTATAACCTTTGTATATGTACAAGAACAATCCTGAGTATGCACTTCACACCCTTTGCTGCCAGAACCAAAATAAAGAGTAACAAATGTAAAGAACAGTAATCTTTAAACAGCTTTATGGCCCATAATTTTCCACTCCTTTAATTGCATTCAACTTTATAGAAGGTTTTTAAGGGCAGCTAAAATTGGTGCCAGCAAGAGGTGTAAAGTGGCACATCCAGCAGTGTGCCACTTGCTCATATGATTCTAGACAAGGAATGCCTTCTGAGCTCTTGCTTGTATTTCTTTGACAGAGGGAGCTCAGGAGAGAGATCTTGGAATTAAGGATTACTTGGTAAAATTGTCAGCTTCAGAGGAAAATAAAAAGACAATTCAGTAGCAAATAATTCCAGTTTTTTTTAAAAAAAATCAATACACTATCTTTGTATTGATCTATGCTGTCATTGCCGCTTGGGTCTCGTGTACCTTTCTGATTGGCTTAACTTATAAAAGGATACTGTAGAGTTAGGAAGGCCTAAGTAATCAGAGTTAGAAATTCTATGAGGAAAAGTTTCAAAGTATTTACTTACTAGTTTAGTTTAATGCTGTGTTTCTCAACCTTGCCAAATTTAAGATGTGTGGATTTCAACTCCCTGAATTCCTCAGCCAGAAGTTCATACATCTTAAAGTTGCCAATGTTGAAAAACACTGGTTTAATGAAACTTTATTTATTTATTGAATTTCTAGGCCACCCCAATCTGTCACTACGTTGGACAACTTCCATGATATATCAAGAATGTACTTATACTATTATACTGATTTTGCTCCTCCAATACTGCCAAGAATTTTATATTTACATCCTTTTCCTTATCCCTACCACAAAATCCTGCCTTTTAAAAAAAATGTCTCCTGAAAACAACATGGCCTGTTTTTAAATGTTCTCCACATTTAATTTGATTTCTAGGACAGCCAGAAAGGGAACTGGAAATAGTGACTCAAGTCTACCTAAATCAAACTGCATCTTTAAACTAAGGAATGTTATCGTGACAATTACATTTTCATAAGGTGACAATAAAAGCTAAAACAATAATGCATTAAATAATTATTTTATTGTTCCTTGGGTCAAATCTATAAATATTTTGCTAACATTTTAGACCTTCCTAAGTAGTTGCTTGAATCTGCCCCATAGTAGTGTAAATCTTGCTAACCTCTGGTTTGGACTGACCTTAAACAAAACTTGAAGAGTATCAAAAGTGGTGCAGATAATTAGTTCAATATCCACTCCACAGAGTAATATCGCAAACTCATGTTGGAAGAAAAATCTGTCTGGTTCCAAACCAGGAGAGACGCTGAAAATAAAATGGAGGCAGGCCGCATGGAAAGAAGGTCTCTTTTTATTTGGATGTCAGAAACTGTAGTGACTGCAGCATGTTTCTGGGGTGGCAGATCAAATGGGATTCGGATAGGTGGGCTTTATATTCTTTGGGGCTTTGTGATTGAGATGCCTGTTCTTGTGTAAGAATGTGTCCCTTAATATTTTAATGGTTGTTGCCAGATTCCTATGGGGTCGTGTGTAGAGGGGTCACAGCTGGCTCTTCTGGCAAAAGTAGAATGGTGACCTAATCTTGTTAGCTTGCCTAATTATGTTGCTTATTTGGAGTCTATGTTTGCTCTTTGCTTATGGCCCAGTCTCTCTGAGTGGATACAAAATCTCCATTCCAAAAGACCAGCCTCTTCAAGCTTCTACTTGAGGCTGTTTTCCTATGGCAGGGAGACTGGGGCTGCTTTCTGCCTTTAAGAACATGTTTCTCCATTTCTCCTTTGGGGAAATATAATATTCTGCCTCTTTTAATATCCCCCAAAATATTTCATTCTCTAGGAGCGGGAGGGTTTCAGACACTACGTTTTCAACCACGATAATGAAATCAAGAAATGTAAATTGAAAGTCACATGCTGCCTTGACAAGGTTTAGTCTGAGATCCGCATTAATCCTAACACATAAAACTAAACAATCTGCTTGTTAGTCTCCTCTTGTCTCAAAGAAATACTAACTCCATATACATCAGGGTTGTGGCAGGCCTGAGGTATGCATGTTATTAGGAAGAGTTTGTTCTGAGGAAAGATTAAT
This sequence comes from Pseudonaja textilis, assembly GCF_900518735.1. The sequence continues at coordinate 1,852,023 of NW_020769380.1, forward strand.
GAAGAGCAAACAGATCATTTGAAAAGAGTTGAAAGTTCATTTTGTCAAGCTAGATATTTTATCGAGCTTTAGGTTAAGAAAAATTTGGTCTTGGAATCGTCCTGCCTGAGGAGTCCAGTAGGAAAATTGTTCTGAAAAAGTTATTTTCTATGATGTCATGTAATACAAAGATGAAGATTGCTATTATCAAAGTTAGTTGAGGGGTGGGATTCTGCCGGTTCGGACCGGTTCTATAGAACCGGTTGTTACGATTCTGCTCACTTTGGAGAACCGGCAAATCATGCCCGTAGCTGGCACCGCCCCTCTCCACCCACCCTCCCCGCCCAGTCAGTCCTTATCGCGCAGGTGCAACATTGCACGTATGCCCGACATCGCTGACTGTGTTCTTCCCTGCCCAGTTACTCCTTAAGGTATTTCTTTTTTTTCCCCTCCCGACAATCAGCTGCTCCTATTATCAGCTGTGCCGGGATCCCCCTTCGCTGTCTTACTGCTTTGCCCAGGAGGCTTCCCTGAGGCCCAGGAAGGCAAAAAATAAAAGGGGGTGGGGCGCAAGAAAACCTCTCCACCCCACTCCATTTTTTTGTCTTCCTGGGCCCCAGGGAAACCTTCTGGGAGCAAAAGTGGTCCCCCCAGGAGGCTCTCCTGAGGCCCAGGAGGCCTCAAAACGGAGCGCAGGAGGTTGGTGCGTGCCCCCCCCCATGCTCAGTTTTTTGCCTTCCTGGGCCCCAGGGAAGCCTTCTGGGAGCAAGAACACCCCCCCAGGAGGCTTCCCCGAGGCCCAGAAGGCCCAAAAAACGGGGTGGGAGGAGAGGGATGCTGCAAAAAACCATGCCCACCCAGTCACATGGCCACGCCCACCTAGCCACGCCCACAGAACTGGTTGTTACAAAATTTAAATCCCACCCCTGAGTTAGTTTTATTAAAAAATTATTCCTGTGTACCAAGTTAGACAAATCTGTGTTGGTTGGGCCACATTAATTTTATGCCACATAAGGTTTACATAAGGTGCCACATAAGGTTTAAGTTACAATGCTAAAATAATTCTGTGTGCATTATACAAAACAGGTTTCCTCCAGCAAAAAGGCTATAAGTCTCTGCACAGATTTAATACACCAAAAAAAGGCAAAATTCCAAACCTTTTTCGGCTCAGAGAATATTCTGGCCCATTATGATGATCTATGTCATTCGTTGAAGAAATTTCTTACTGTCAAACTTCCGATAAGAAACTGCCAACAAGTTGGAGTTAGCTGGTTTGATTCTGACTGTTTGCACAGTAGAAAATATTTGAGAGCTGCAATGCGTAGGGTTCAGCGATATCCCACCTCAAAAAACTATAGCAACATGTTGAAAATTAGGCGTGATTTTAAGAAATTGATAGCATCAAAGAAGGCTTCCTTTAGAACTAAATTATGGTTGGACTTGGAAATTTGGGCAAAAGGGTCAAATTCAGCTTTCTTTTGGAATGCTGTCTCAGGTATATTGAAGTTATGTAAATTCTATTTTGATATCCCCATTCCTGCTTCAACCTGGGAGAATTTTTATTCTAATTTTCTTTTTAATCCCAATCAGGATTCTATGCATACCCAAAGCAATGATTTATTAACTTTAGAAAATCTCCCTATCTGGCCCCCTGTTTCTGTTTCAGAAATTAAATCCATTATTCAATCATTAAAAGCTAATAATGCACCTGGTGAAGATTTGTTGCCCCCAGAATTATTTAAGACTTATATGGACTGGTGGATGCCTTTGTTAGCAGGGCTATTTACCTTTATAAACAATACTGGCCGCATCCCTGTGGGTTGGGAAGTGGCCATTATTGTTCCCTTACATAAAAAAGGAGACAGAGGAAATCCAAATAATTACAGACCAATAAGCCTAATTGGAACTGTTGCTAAAATGTATGCAAAGCATTTGTTGAGCAAAATTGAAATCTGGGTTATGGAGAATAATCTTTTGGTGGAGGAACAAGCAGGCTTTAGACCAAAGCGATCAACCATAGATTATTGTTTCACATTATATCATTTGGTAACAAGGTATTTAAAAATGGGTAAGAAATTATTCACTGCATTTATTGATCTAAGTGCGGCTTTTGATTCGTTAAACGGAAATATCTTGTGGAGGAAACTGGCGGACCTGAACATGGAGCCCAGACACCTTTTTCTGGTTAGGGCCCTTTACTCAAACACCCATGTGAAAATCCGTACTGGCGTAAATGGAGCCCTGTCTAAGAGCATACCTACCAATATTGACGCAAGACAGGGCTGCATTTTAGCCCCAATGCTTTTCAATCTCTATGTCAATGATTTACCAGGATTCCTGCATGCAGTAGATTTGCATATGCCAAAGATTCTTAATAAATTTATTAATACCCTTTTATATGCCGATGACATGGTATTAATGGCTCATTCACCAATAGGCCTGAGGAGACTGTTGCATAAGCTGAATACCTATTGTACTTTGAATTTCTTAAATATTAATAAAACCAAATCCAAAGTGTTGGTTTTCAGCACAAAAAGTAGGAAATATAATTGGCAGATAAATGGGGAGTCAATCGAACAAGTAAATTCTTACACCTACTTAGGAGTGGTCTTTATTAATACAGGATCTTGGGTTAATCACTTTAAAAGTAGTGCATTAAGAGCTGAGATAAGAACCAAAAGATTATATAAATTATTTAACCATAATTATCCAGGCACTTTGACCCCTATGTTGAAAGTATTTAGGGCAAAAATAGTTCCAATGCTGACATATGGTGCAGAACTGTGGGGTTTAAATAAAGCCTCCCCACTTGAACAAACACAGACCCACTTTTTAAGACACTTATTGGGGACTGATAAGAACACTTCTGCTTCAGCAGTCAGAGCGGAATTGGGTATCCACTCCTTATATAGCCACTTAATAATTAAAACATTTACATACTGGCGAAAGATACAATCAATGGATTCAGATAGACTTCCCAAACTATGCCTAACTGAACAGTTAAATAAGTTCCAATTTAACTCCTGGGCCAGTCAACTCCAGAGAGCCATCTTAAGATATGTGGTTTTCTACTCAGTATTTCTTGACAAGGGTTTCCCAGGCAAAGGAAATTTTTAAACAGAGAGTCTTGGATATTAGTGCCCACACTGACATGGAATTATTAGCAAAAAACAGATCTATAAGATGGTTGGCTAAGAATAAAAACATCTTCCAGCCTGAAAAATAGCTTTCAATGGGTATGCCAGAATTACAGAGAAGAGCCTATACCAGAGCCAGATTTGAGCTGTTCCATAGGTCTGTTGATCTTCTAGGTGAGACATAATGAAGACCTAGAAGATGAACAGACCTATGGAACAGCTGTCCTCCTCTACATAAAAGGTACTACAGACAAAATCAGTAAGATACTACACAGGCATCACATCAAGACTGCCTTCAAAACAGACAGAAAAATAGCAGCCATCCTTAGAAACCTCAAAGATAAAATTGACCTGGAAAACCAAGGCATATACGAAGTCCCCTGTGCATCATGCCCGGCCACATACATTGGACAGAGCAATAGAAATAGAAGAATTAGTACCTGCCTGGATGAAAACAAAAATGCAGTAAAAAAGCTGGAACATACTTCCTCACTAGTCCAACACGTGAAAGCCACAGGTCATAGCATCAACTTCAATGGCACCCAAACCCTAGCCACTATAGAAAACCCCAGCCACAGAATTATCAGAGAAGCCATAGAGATTGAAAAAAGACCTGAAAGCATGATAGAAGGGATGATTCCACCAGACTGTCAATTATTTGGAAGCCTGCACTCACAAACAAAAAAAAATCTCCACACCACAAGCCAGGCAAACACCTGGGCACAAACAGATTCCCCCTGATACCTCCAGCTCAAACACACCCCAACCAGGCACCCAGATGAAACCTAGCTTCCTAACAAATGATAGCCGTCCATTTACTCGGAGCCAAGCTGCACTAGAAGCCTCCAATACAGGAACATAATGTTGCCAGCCAATCAAGACACACAAAAAGCCACAAAACAGACAGAAGATATTAGAAACACCAATCAAGCAGAACACAGCAAACTCCAAGACCAATAAACACAGACCAAGACTCCCAACCAATCAGGATGAAGAAAAACCATTCTGGCACAGCAGTAAGCTAGCCCCAAATTTAAAACTGAAACAACTGTAAAAGTCTGACTCACAGACGAACACAATACAGAAGCCTGATGATGGCAGATGAGATTCTGCCGAAACGTTGCTACAACTTTAAAAGCACAACTATAATGAAGTGGGAAAATACCCGAACAAAGCTGAATACCATACATGTAAGTATCCGCGAAAACTTAAGAAAACACACACACATACACACACACACACATATATTTATTTCTCAGATTATATCTCTGCTGGGGAGGGGAAGATAATCTAAGAATTGCCTGTCCCAAATAGTCTCTTTTGAGAAAACATGCACAGGATTGCTTTCTAATATACCAAGTAACCTAGTGGGGTAACAGTTATAAAATAAAAACTTTTGTGACTTTTAAAAGTAATTAAAAGAAAGCCCATATTTTTCAGTTCCAGACTCCTGCTTTTTCCTATAAAAACAGGGTAGTTTCAACATTTCTTGAACCACTACATTTTTATACAATAGAGGCAGCTGCCAGAAGTTATGGTCATATTTTATATTTCAAAAGTGTTTGACAGCATTCTTTCTCTAGAATAGGAACATAAAGTATAGGTAAAGCTTCAAGGAATTATTCATTAACTCTGAAAATCCATTATCCATTTGCCTTCTGGTTCCTTCCCCTTTTTTCCCTTAGATTACCCCCCCCCTTTTTTTTGCATTTGCAGAGAAACACTTGCTAGAGGGAAAAAAAAGTTTTGCTTGAACCAGATGTTTCAGTTTGTAAAGAAAGATTTTGATGACAGCCAGATGTCTACTTATCTCTTGGTTTATGTGTCTGTATAATCACAATAGGTTCTATAAATCAGTCTTCAAGAAACTGCACTTTTGTCTCTGGAACTATTTTTGTGAAGTGCTTCTCGTGGTTGGGCAAGAAATAATCCTTAGTTCTACATGAGTCATGTGAATGAGTCAAACCCTATACCATAAAATAGAGCGGGCTCTCCACCGTTATCTGCCTTTCTCTGTTGCAGCTTGAAGATTAAAGTGTTAGGCAGAACTCTGGGTCGCATGGCTCCTGTGACTTTATCCTAAATATGGATTTAATGTCTTTTATTCTCTTTTGCAGCTACTGTGACTGATTCTAAAGATCCCAATTCTGGAGAGAAAGCCCTAACCATGACACCTGGCAAAGAAAGGGAAGCACTCTGTGGTAAATTGGTCATTTAATCTGCATATCTTTTAAGCAACTTGGTTGCTCGCATATTTCTCTTTTATAGTTGAATGTCTATTGTTCTTTCCAGCATTTCTAGAATGGCATGTTATCCTTGGTTTAAGGAGGTCACATATAACCCTGTTTATGTGACTTCCAGAGCCTCATCTGATCATTACTGCTAAAAATTGTGGCATGATTTCTTACCATTTTGAGGCACATGAAAAGGACTACTGCAAGTACAGTGATAGTCTTCACATTATTTGAAAAATAAGACTCATCTCTACAACCTCCACCAGAATCTTTTCCAAAACAAAAATTCTCAGTCAGTTTGCGTCATTGTGCCATCTGTTGTGGCTCTTGTATTTAGACAAATGTTAAGTGCGGCACCTTCATTTTCTTTCTACCCATTCTCTATTGCTTTCTGGCATATGAGATTTCCAAAAGTAATTTACATTATAATAAAAACAAGCCAAGGACAGCTCAATTTACCTTGCCTTTCTTTATGTCCATGATGAAACATGAATGTTTGGCCACAGTTACAACATTTATGAAAGATGCTTACTTTTCTGATTTATCATTGGGTAAAAGAATTTGGAAATAATCTTCCTCCAACATATTCCTTAGCTATGAGCTCTTTGAAAGAGAGCCCTATAGATTTATGTGTGCAGAGTATGAATAGTATAATAGCAATAACACTTAGATTTATATACCGCTTCACAGTGCTTTACAGCCTTCTCTAAGTGGTTTACAGAGTCAGCCTATTGCCTCTAACAATTTGCATCCTCATTTTACCCTCCTTGGAAAGATGGAAGGCTGAGTGAACTTTGAGCCTGGTGGGATTTGAAATCCCAAATTGCAGTCAGCTAGCAGTCAGCAGAAGTAGTCTGCAGTACTACATTCTAACCACATGTAAGTCCTATATGTCTTCATAAATGGATATTCCATTGAGTTAAGGGGACTTGCTTCCAGAAAAGTGGGTGTAGATTTCTGTTTTAGGTTTGCACTAACATCCTTTTGGAATATGAAAATAAGAAAAATTGTTGGGAAGCTCTCCAACTCCAACAACAGAATATTTAAGACAAAATAGAGACATTCTGGTTTCACCTCACAATCAGCCTGTGAGTTTGATCCTAGGTAGAATATCTGCTGCAAACTCCATGTAGGTGTCAGGAAGGGCACCAGGCCAGTAAATGCTCAACTCCATTCAGTCATCCTGACTCTACCCTGATACAAGGGATTACTGGATCATTAAAAAAAAAAAAGAGATATTCTGCTGATCATTCTATTTCTTCCAATATAACTGATTCTCATTAACTCGGGTTTCTCGTAAGTGAACTATCTGGAACTGGGAGAGAAGTTCGTTATCTGCCAAGTTGTTAAACCACCCAGCAATATTCAGCGAGATAATTGTTATGGCTCTGCAATCAGGCTATCAACATGGTAGTGAATTTTTTTTAAACTTTATCTTGAAGTAACATTATGGCTAGGAATACTGCCATTCAGACTATAAACTCCTCTACATCCTTAAGACATACGCGAGGCTGAGACTGGGTTTGTCTGTGGTATTCAGATGTGTCAGAGAAAGTTAAATAAGGTTGATGTCTAGAATTATTAAAGGGTCCAAATGGCAATACTTAAACCACTTGTAGGTCTCTTGTCCCAATTTACTAAAAAAATAAAATATTGTGAAAAGTAACATTTTATTGAACGACTTTTAGAAGTTGAATACGATTATTGGTAGTTTGGGTTTATTATCTTTCAGTCAGAGGCACTGAGGGCAAATCTAAACAGACCATATTCATAGTAGCATGGGAAATTACCCAGAGTCACTTTGGATGATGAGATGGGTGGCATATAAGTTTAATAAATAATAACTTTTGTAAAATAATACTATTTACAAAGACAAATCCAAATACAGTGAAGTAAAAAAGCCATTTCAATGGAATACAGTATCACTATTGGTTCTCTACGTTCAAGTAATTAGGGAGACATTTTTATAAAATTCCAATTAAGAAATATCTGTACACTTCGGATTGTTGAAATATATTTGCCATTTTGAATCTGTTTATTATTTCCACTATACATGATGCATGTACAGTACAGCATTAGTCAGCTTTGCAAGCAAAATATAATGCTGTTTTGCCAGACAGATGGCTAATGCAGTAAATTTTAAAGTTTTACTCTTTCTGTACAAGGTGACCCAATTATAAAACCGGGATGGCACAGTTGACATTAAATTTGTTGAAATGGATTTTAAATAGGCGTTTTGGTTTTTGACATGAAGATATTTTCTAAATAGTTTTGTATGTGCATGTGTGATCAGCATATATTTGATTAAACACTTTTGGACATTATCATAAAGCCATTAACCATAGATGCACAATACACACACATGTATATACACACACAGACACACACTCATAATTATCTCTCTCTGTGGGTGTTGGTAATTCTAGTCTTGCCTATTGCATTAACTTGGCCATAACATTCTTTCAATCACCATTTTGTCTTTTGTTATTTAAAACATTTTACAGCCTAAACTCATTCATGTGTACTCACATGCACTAAGTCTTTTTGTGACATAAACATAAGATGTTTGGATGAGTGGCCATCTTGTCTGTCAGAGCTTTAGTTATTCTACCTTTTATTTATTGTGAGAAGTTTGTGAATTATGAAATTATAATAGAACATATATTTACCTGAATCTTAAAATATTTTAAATAGATCTCCTCTTACCTATCAGATTTTCAAGTTTCTAATTGCAGATACAATATAGGTATTTTAAAGTCTTAGCAGATTTAGTTGTAACTTCAGATAGCCAAAACAGAGATATTTCCTTGCTTTTAATTCCCTTTTTAGTTCCTCTCTTTCCCCTCTAAGCTTCTGGAATTCAAATTCTGAGAAAATTTGATTGTGCTGTTGTAATTTTCTGGAAGAGGGTATAATGCAAAGTGGGAAAATGTGATCAGACAACAAATTAGTGTATTGAGAGAATGTGTACAAAAAGTAAACTTGAGACTTCCTTGTAAGGAAATTGAGGCACAAAATTAGCAAGGAAGAGAAATATATGAGGAAAGAGGCAGCTGATACTTAGTCATAGAAGCAAAGGAATTAAGCAGAAATGGAGGCAATCACTGCACATGAAAAGAAAAAAAATCATGTAAATTAGCATCGAGTTTTATTGATAGTGGTCTAAATAGAAGCAACTTTATTATTTGTTCACACAAAATTATTAGCGGACTGGAGACTAAAACATATGAAGAACTGTTACAGGAACTGGGCACGGCTAGTCCAGTGAAGAGAAGGACCAGAGGAGACATGATAGCAGTGTTCCAGTATTTGAGGGGCTGCCACAGAGAGGAAGGGGTCAAGCTATTTTCTAAAGCACCTGTAGGCCAGAGAAGGAATAATGGATGGAAACTGATCAAGGAGAGATTCAACCTAGAAATAACGAGAAATTTTCTGACAGTGAGAACAATCAACCAATGGAACAGCTTTCCTTCGGAAGTTGTGGGAGCTTTATCACTGGAGGCTTTTAAGAAGAGATTGGACTGCCACTTGTCAGAAATGGTGTAGGGTCTCCTGCTTGAGCGGGAGGGTTGGACTAGATGACCTACAGTATAAGGTCCCTTCCAACTGTGTTAATCTGAATCTGAAGAATTTATACTCAGCAGAATACACAAAATATCCCCAATATGGCTAAGATAGTAAATTGACTTAATTGATTAGGGAATTTAGAGATTCTAAAATAAATCTATTTCTCATCAAAATAAAGTTAGAAGAAATTGTAGGTTTCCAGTGAGGATTTATGATGAACTAGACGTCCCTGAAGGAGCAGGGATGACATGGTGGCAGAGATCAGTGGCCAAACAGTGAATTCAGTTCAACGAAATCTTTCTGGAAAAAGGAGAGATTGTGAAATTGCCAACTTACACTCTGAACAGCTGTTCTACACAGCAGTCTAGAGTAGACTACAGGAACTGAGCTTTTTGTGGTCAGTTTGTATTATACCTCAAGAAAACCAGACAGGAAATAGGACTTAGATGAACTAATCCTACTTTCCTGTCAGGCAACACTGAAAGAACCATTCTGAAGGTGAAACTTCCCATCGCCGCTTTTAAGTCTCTCATCAATTCAGGCAGATCCTTCCCAATTTTCTTTTCTTGGTGGTTAAGCCCTTCAGGCTGCTTCTTCTCTTGCCAGATCGTTTTCTAGGCAGCTTCTCTTCTCTTCTTTCCTCAAGATCATCCACACATTTCATTACAGTTTGTGAATCGAGCAGCAGGGAGTTGTGGGATTTCAGCCAAGCTCACAGATGGACAGGTAGTCCTTGACTTACAACCATTTGTTTCAAACGACCGTTTGAAGTTACAAAGGCATTGAAACATGCAACTTATGACCTTTTTTCACACTTATGGCTGTTGCAGCACCCCTAGGATCACATGATCGAAATTCAGACACTTGGCAAGTCACTCGTTTGACAATTGCCGTGTCCTGAGGTCGTGTGTTCACTTTTTGCAACCTTCTAACAAGCAAATGGGAGAATCCAGATTTCACTTAACAACCATGTTGCTAACTTAACAACTACAGTGATTCACTTAACTGTGGCAAAAAAGTTGTAAAATGAAGCAAAGCTCACTTTTATACCTGTGTCTCGCTTAGCAACAGAAATTTTAGGCTCAGTTGTGGTCATAAGTCAAGGACCGCCTGTAATGTAGCCTTATTGGTACATTGAGCCTCATTTTTAATCACTTTCAGAAATTGCTTCTTAACTGCTTGTAAATTATTAGGAACCTTTGGATCTACAAGTTTTATCACACCAGGTGAGTTGCCTTCAAGCCTTAGCGAAAGAGGTTTTAAGTTTAAGGACTTAAAAATTTTATATTGGGGAGAGATGAATAAACAGCAAAATGGTGATTAGAACATTGAATTTGGAAATTACAAAAGGATTAGGATCCAGATGAATTTTAAATAAGTGTTTTAAATTAATTATAAGAATCCTTCCCATTGGAAAATGCGGCTGTTTTGAGTTCTTTAAAAAAACCTAATAGGATGCCACTTTAAAGGTTGGGCACTAGAGGGAATCGGAAAGAGCTAAAGATTACAAAAGACAAGAACACTTAAATTTGACTCACTAATACAGAATGGAGCAAAATCCTTTAACATGGACATATTGAAAAATATTTGTGAACAGTGGACCCAGAAGTTAACTTTGAGAATGTCTGCTCTTATGGATAGACTGAAAGTTGTTATGGAAAACATTTTTTTTTTACCTGACAAGACCAAGATTGTTTAAACTGGATTTAAAAACAACAGGACTACAAGAATGATATGGAAAAGAAGCTACACTGGATACACACATGAAGCCAGCTAATGTCTTAATAATTAAAAGATATACAAATAACAAATCAAAAGAGTGACCCAAATAACTTTCTCATACTAAGTTTGCAAAAGAAATTTGCTAAAGTTTTGAATGATTTTTTTTGGGGGGGGAAAGGGACAAAGGGGAAAAAAAGAAATCAAGTTCTAGGGTATTATTTGAAGGGATTAAAGATCGAGTCTGTTAAAAGCACAGCTAGATCTTTACTTGAGATTAAATGTCAAAGGAATCAAAATTACAGTTTGCATACTTTTTCACTGATAGTATCCCTGGCTTTATTTTTTTTCTGATGCAAAGTGATTCACACAGTGGCATAGTTAAAATAGAGATTGTGCTTCCTTGACCTGTAATGCTGTTCTCCGTTTGGATGGCTTTAAAAAGTATTTTGACTCACGGGTAATAATGCTGACAGTGACTACTAGTCAGGATGGCGTAATCTTAATTCTGATAAGCCCCTGTGCCTCGTGTAAGGAAGATGAGTGTGATTGAACAGTTGCAGTCTTACCTGTTTGTGGGCTTCCCAAAGGGACAGCAGAAAGGGAGAGTAGAGTGGGGGAAACGACCAGGATTAGACGAAGCCAGTGTTGCATTGCAACCCCAGACCTGCCCCTGTTTGATATACACTGCAACATTTCAAGGCCAGAAAGGGTAGAGCTTGCAACAGGATACTGCAATGCTGCTTCCATCATTCTGGTTGTCAGCACAGTTAGTCTTCAAGTTACAACCAGAGTTGAGCAATGATTTCCGTTGCTAAGCAAGACAGGTGAGCGGGTTGTTTTTTACCTCCATTTTATGACTGTTCTTCCCTATTGACTTTGCTGGTCGCAAGGTTGCAAAAGAGGATCGCATGCCCCCAGGACGCTGCAGCTGTCATAAACACGAGCCAGTGGCCAAGCAGCCGAATTGTGACCGCGGGAATGTTACAGCATTCGTAAGTGTGAAAAATGGTCATCGGATGCTTTTTTTCCCCAGTGCTGCTGTAACTTTAAATGGTCTGGTTGTGAATTGAGGACTGTTTGTAGCAAAAGCATCTGATTTTGGCTACTGTGGGGTCAGAATGGTAGAGCCTTGGTCATGATCCTGTGGGACTCTTCTTTGCCCCTTTCTCTGATACAAACAAGAGTTTGGCGGAATTTCAAGTCATCCCACAGTGTTTTTGTGAAGGAAATGTAAGGGTACAAAAAGTGGCTTGTTTTATAAAAGGGAGGTCCTGACAGACTTCCCAAAGTCAAGCTGGGGTTGTTCAGAGGTCATTGGTTTGGCCTCAGTTTTTTTAAAAAATAGAATCATATACAGAAAGTCCTTGGCTTGGGACCACAATTGAGCCTGGCATTTCTGCTACTAGGTGAGAGAGTTGTTAAGTGAATTTTGTCCCATTTTTACGGCCTTTTTTTTGCCACAGTGGTTAAGTGAATGACTTCAGTTCTTAAGTTAATAAGACGGTTGATAATCTTGACTTTGCTTGTCAGAAGGGGGGGAGGGGTCACATGACCCCTGGAACACGGCAACTGTCATAAATACGAACCTGTTGTCAAGCCTCCGAATTTTGATCCTGTGACCATGGGGATGTTGCAATGGTTGTAAGTGTGAAAAATGGTCACAAGTCCCTTTTTTTCAGTGATGTTGTAACTTAGAATGGTCATTAATTGTAAGTTGAGGGCTACCTGTGCAGTACCCTGAGCTTCTGGGAATGCTAACTACTACAGTACAGCACCACTTGGGGCTAAATCCTTTTGAATCTGATTTAACATTCACCCAGCGCAGAATAAAGCCTGATAAATCTGGGAAATTCCCAACTTAAATCCCCCAGCTGAAATGTCCTTCTCTCTCATTGTAGTCCTGCATAAGATGGCTAATCGTCTTCCTCCCAGATAACCTGCCCTGCCAGTAGGTTATGAATAGAAACCATTCTATTATTTCCTGGTAGAACAGACTATTTTCCTTGCTCGCCTGCAATTAAAGTACCGACCGAAGAGAGGACATTCCATTACATTGCTGTCTGCCAAAAGTCTTGCTGGAGCTTACCTCTCCGGTCAAGTTGCTTATTATTTCCTGTACAACTTCAAGAGAGAGTTGTTAGCAACAGGTTCGAGTTGTACACTACCTACTTTTCCTTAGACTTTTCCCCGGCATTGGTTAACTCGCTGAGCAAGGTGAGCTTAGCATTTTTGGGGGCGTGGTTTTTGTGACACAGGGTGGATGTTGCATTAAAGCTCTCGTGTTAAAAACCTGAGCGGCATCTCCTGTTCCTTGAAAGGCGGAGAGAATGGAGATGTAGGAGGAGAAACCAAATTCATTGTCCCAATCAACAGAACCGCCCACAGTCCCCCTGTATCTCTCTCTCTCTCTCTCTCTCTTTCCTGCTCCGTTTTCTAGCTATAAATTGGTCACTTCCTTACATCTCGAGGAGGCAGGTGTCCGTCTCTTTTTTTTTTTATCTGTGGAAGCAGAGTTATCATGCCCCGTGGAGAATACAAGCTTGAATACAAGAGTGAGTACAATTGGAGCATTGCAGGGGGAGAGGTGCTACTTATAAAATCATTGTCTGCAAATTTAACTTCTTCCTTGTGGGTGAGTTGTTTTGCTATTTTGAGAAGTGCAGTATTGTGAACGCCTTCTGTGGAACGTGGTGTCCCTATAACCCTTTGATCTATTCCTTGCTAGGGTGGTGGAAGAGGTTTAGTTTATTATTCCCAATGCTTTTCCATAACAAAATCAAGATGTGGTTTTAATAAAATGTCCAGATTTACCTGTTGACCTAAGTTTAGGGGGAAATATAGCTACAGAGCCCATTAACAAGGTAAAATGTTTGCATTTCAAAGCAGCCCTGAGGAATAGATCTGAAGATCAGCCCAATCCGGCATCTGGTTTCCAGTAGTGAGTAGCCACTCAGTTTTAGGTAGGGAAATAAGAAGGTCAGAATTTCTTTCATGAATGAGTAAAATATGCAATAACTTCAAATGAAAAAAAAAAAAGGTAGGCTTGGGAGGAAACAATGAGTTGGCAACTATAGGGTTACAATTAAGCATACCAAAATAAATTCTTTTAAGTAGACATAAACAGAGTACAGTAGGTAAAACTTTAACAGTATTTGATTGCATGTCTGCAAGGTGTTCAAACTTATAATTTCTCAAACAAACGGATAAGGAAAAGGAGGCAATGGCTTCGGTTTTGTGATAGTTAAGAAGGGAGGAGAGCAAATTATTTCCCGTGCTACACAGATTAGGGGAGGGAGAGAAAGAAACATTCTTACCCCAGAATGCTACAGCTTGCAAGGGGAGAGCCAGAAGCAGTCAAACTATAATTGTGATCAAATGAACATTCAAAAAGCAGCCTTTAAACATTAGCCTTGGCAGACATGCAACTGGGATTATAGGAAATGCCCCAAAGCATGATCGGTGTCTTCATCCAAAGACAACTCTATAGCTACAGCAGAAGATCATCCATATAAATTTATAGAACTCCTTTTTTTGTCGAAGCTAGAGGCTCTTGGTCAGCCCTAACACTTCCATCAGTCTGGACTGTCACTGTCCTCAGCCATTCAGCCATGTCCGACTCTTGGCCACTGTATGGATCAGCACTCTCAATGCCCCCTCTGCCTCGCACTGCCTCCTTCAGACTCACCATGGTCATCCCGGTGTCATGCTTAATAATGTCCAGGCAGCAGGCTTGGTGTCCCCTTCTCCTTTTTCTTCCACTCCTGCAGGATCTTAGGTAATGAATGTTTGTCTTCTGGGGATTGGAAGTGCTGTCAAATTGTCTGTTGTAGTTCTGGGAAGAGCATAGATGCTGTATAGCAGGCATTCCCATCTAACATGATTTAAGTCTGTATGTGTGTCTTCGAATCCAATTTCAGTGTTCTGTTTGCTTTACCAAACAAATATGTAGTTAAGGAGTAAATGTCTAGTTCGCATAATTGTGCATAATACAACCATGACCTGGATTGCTGAGAATCTCTATATACCTTTGCATAAATGATAACAACTTGGTGTGTGTGTGTGTGTGTGTGTGTGTGTGTGTGTGTGTGTGTGTATTCAGTTACTGTATGCAAGGAATGGCTAGTTCTGCCATTGTTAATGTAAGTTCATTGTTGAAATACAGAGTAGATCATTTTATCCCTACCTGGCTGCCTGCAAATGCATTGATTCCATAATATAATGGGTAACATTTTCAAATGGCATGAGATCTTTTCCCCCAGTGGATGAAGCATAGCATGGTACACTTACATTACAGCTGTCTTGTTTCTCCACTTCCCTTATCACATCATTCTGCTCTTGCTTTGCAGAAGATACCTCTGGGGATGGTGTTACTACCATTTACAGCAACCCAGTATCGCCGCAGAGTTCAGATTCTACAGATGAATTTACCACCTACTTTGATCAGAAAATACCTATACCACAAGATGAAAAGGTTAGTATGGGTAATAAGAGTGATGGTGGGGTCAGCATTGGTGATAATTTCCCTGGCATTTTACTGAAGAACACCACTGTGTCAAAGAGGGGGTGGCAGTGTGAAGAATTACTGGTCACAGTAACATTTGCCCAAGATACATTCAGTTTATGCTGAAGTTCAATCTAAGTCATCAAAATAGATTAGTGGAACATTTTGGTGTTTCTGAAGGTTCGAGAGAATTAAACTTGGTCTCTTGAGTGCCTGTTGTGTGTCTGGATGAGTCACTTTTCTGGAGTTGCTTTCTTCGTATTTTAAATCAGGAATTGATGCAGGAACTTGGGGATTGGCGGAGACTGAGCCTTCTTTAAGTATTGTGCTCCGTCAATCTCCCCCTAAGTGCTTTTAACTGTAATTTTCATCAGCCCTACCCTCTGGCTACGTCATTTGGAGTGAATGAAAGTTATATTCTAAAACTGGTGGAAGTATCCAGAGAGGAGAAAGCTGCTCTAAGCAATAAATTGCTTCAGTTAAAGACCAAAAAATGCCTTTAGTATTTAAAAATCTGTGCTCCTCTTTCCTGTGCTGTTCCTGGCATGGAATACATTTGATCTCAAATACAATTTGAAAATTGTTCCAGTGCTTCTTTGCTGCTGCTTCCTGATGCTTGTCAAGGATGGGAGATGATGGAATGAGAATGATATTTTAGTAGCCAGTGTAATTATTGAATGAGTACACGGAGGAGACAATAATCCTCTGTGAAGATAACAGCTACTGTCTTCAATTTTTGAAATGAATAGTTGCACCCATATTCATTTTCGTTCATTTTATTTGTTGAAAAGAGTCCATCATCTATGGATTGCCGTGACTTTAAGGACCTTCTCTTATTGAAGGCTTTCACTTTGGAATGCTAAATAAGAATTATATTAAAGGAACATGCAAGCTAAGGATGAAGTATTTTTAAAAACTCTCTAGCTATTCTGAGTATGGAGTAGGGCTCATAATTTATGCAAGCACAGATTCTTTTTTATTATTATCTCAGATTTTTTTTTTAAATTTGAGCAGTATAATTTAGAATGGAGATGAGGAAATAGTTTAAACAATTATTAAATTTGAGTTTTTAGAAAATCGAAAATTAATCCGTTCCATCTAGCTGTCTGAAAGTTTTATTTTATTTTATTTTTATTTATTTATTTTTGTCAATTGCTTACAAGATAATAGGTATAAATAAAAACATAGTTATGAATACATGGATACATATAAGAAAAATAAGAAAAATAAAAGAAACAATAGGACAGGGACGGTAGGCACATTAGTGCGCTTATGCACGCCCCCTACAGATCTCTTAGGAAAGGGATGAGGTCAATAGTAGAAAATCTACTATTAAAGTTTTTGGGGTTTGGGGAAGAAACCCCAGAGTCAGGAAGAGTATTCCAGACATTGCCCACTCTGTTGCTGAAGTCGTATTTCCTGTAATCGAGTTTGGTGCAATTAACCTTGAGTTTGTATCTATTGTTTGCTCTTGTGTTGTTATGGTTGAAGCTGAAGTATTCATTGACAGGTAGGACATTGCAGTGTATGATTTTATATACTATACTTAGATCGGACCGCAGGCGGTGTAGTTCTAGGTTTTCTAGGTCTAGAATTTTGAGTCTGGTGGCACGAAGTATTCTGCAACAAGTAGAGGAGTGGAGAAAGTTGCTAACTGATCTTCCACATCAAAGTTTAAGAAAAATATAAGGCTTTTCTAGAACAGACTTTGCAAGACCTAATATAATTTATGATCGAAGTAAATTGATTTGATAACACCATGTCACATGTTGTATAAGTATAATATGATGCTTTGCCTCTTTGAATTAATGCTTTTCTTAGTTTTAAACAGTAATAAATAATTAACAGCATAACAGCTGATGTTAATGTGTGAATTTATATGTTCCCCTGTGTGAAAATACTTAATATCTCCCCCACCCCCCTCTTTTCTCCATTTCTGTTTGTAAAGCACCCATGGTTCAGTTTTCGAAAACTGTGGGCCTTCACTGGGCCTGGTTTTCTAATGAGCATTGCCTACCTGGATCCAGGTAACATCGAATCAGACCTACAGTCTGGGGCAGTTGCAGGATTTAAGGTAAGTCGCTAATCTGTCTTTTTGTAACAATTTTCACTTTGAAACCTGTTGTAGAGGTTGATCAGAAGAATGCCTTAAAAATTCAATTCAAGGGCACTGATCAAAACAAGGATTTTTCTAAACCCTTTTTTTTTTTTACAGATGCTGTCTTTAAATTGTACACTGAAAATGTTTAAAAATGGGATTTTGCAATGTTAGGGAATAACAGTAAAGTACAATAGAGGAGAATATGCTTGGCTTGTTTACATCTGAGTCACATTGAACTGATTCACACTGAAGATTAATTGCCATAAACTAGGTTGATTCATCAGAATGTGGACTGTTCATTATGGGTTACATCTTAACATCTAGAGGCATACCATAAAAATTGGGGACAGAAAAGCTGAAATTTCAATCCGTTCTACAAATCTGTCACATTATTTTTAAATTAACTCAGAAGCCTCAAATATGCTAGCATAAAACCAAGGGGGAACATACTGCTGACCAGGAACCTTTCCAGTAAGAATCTGAAACTGTCATGCCCCTGGTGGAGACTGACTCTGAGGGAGAGGAGGAACAGCCGACAGGGAGTGGAAGTGAGGCTCCGGAAGTGGTGGAGGAGGCTGGGGAAGGGCAGAGGCCGGTTGAGCAGTCAGAGGAGGACCCAGGCCCATCCCCCATCCATCCTAGGGCACACAGGGAAGAGAGGATAAGGGAGAGACGTGGTCTCCTCGGGAGGAGAGGGCCTTGATCCTCTTCATGGGATGCGGGTGTGACGACTGAATAAGAGTTTGGACTTGTGTACTGGCAAACTCTGGAGACAAATTGTGTAAATATCTCTAGTTTATAGTTCGTCTCTGAGTTTGGTGTCCTTCCCAGTGTGTGTTTTCTGTGGACATCCTCCAGCCCTTATCTTGCCTGGTTTGTGTTGCTTTTTTCCTTCTTCTTGTAACAGTTTGTGAGGGAGTTTTTTTGTCTTCCGTCAAAGATATTCGGAGCTTGGAAGCAAAGTGAAGGAATAAAAGGGGCTTCACCTGTTTTCTGTGACTGTGTTTGTTTTGTATCCCACCCTGGGTCATTACAGAAATGTTTAAGCTTTGGTTTTTAAATATTAGGGTTTCGCAATATTGAAAACAAAACAAAATAGAATTTTGAAAAGCAAAACATTTTACCCCTGTGATTCTCTTTACTATTTGACTGTTAGCTTTTCTAATTATTTTGACTTGTGGTTGGCTGGTTAGATTAGCTTGAAGCAATGTGTGTGGCCTCCCACACTTTAAAGGATTTACTAGATATTTATGTTTTATTGTTTATTGTTACGTTTTATTGTTTATCTAACTGAATACCTGTCTTTGCTACCAGCAATTTTCCACAGTCAAATTCCAGGTAGAATAGGGTTCCTAGTTCTTTTGAGAAAGTAGGCAGAGGGGTCTCTCCGAGACGTTTCAGATTTCCAGAGTTCTCCATAAACAGATGAATGTTTATGTAGCAGAAACCTGTTTGGAATGTTCTGTTTGAGCATTAAATTCTCCAGAACCAAACCCCAAATGTGTCTGATGAAAAGGAGGGTTCTCTGGGGCACTTTTTGTTTGTGAGAGGGCTTGGATAAGTATCCCCAGAAATACAGGTATTGTTTAGTTAGCAGAATCCCTAGATTTGTTGTTCCTCTTCCAGAATATTGCTATCCTGAGCTTCTTTTAATTTTTGTGTATGTGTATTTTTATATTTTTCAGCTGCTCTGGGTTCTCTTGTTGGCTACTGTCATTGGTTTGTTGTTACAACGTTTGGCGGCAAGGCTGGGTGTGGTAACAGGACTTCACCTAGCAGAAGTATGCAATCGACAGTACCCCAAGGTGGGTAAATTGACGGTGCAGCCGTCTGCATGAACCAGCCAGGGGACAGAGGGGCTTTTCCCAAGATTGGGGCAACCAGAGCAAGTTTGCCTCTCGTATTTATCTCAGCTCTTTGTTAAACGTTGAACATGTTAACATGCAACTACTAGTTCTTCACTCAAATCAACACTACTCATGGCTTATCCATGGTTTGTTTAGCTCAGGGTAGCCTGACATGAATGCTGACGGTGAGTATATCACACCAGAAAAAGCCATCACCAAACTAATCTGTTGCCACGCTTCAGATTTTCTTTAGGTGGACAGATCCATAATCAAATGTGAGTGTCTGTTTGCCAAATGATGTTAAGTGAGAGCTTGACAATGGCAAACATTTGTGGACAGGAGCAACAATTGGGTAGTAGTCCTGCCTGTGTTTAGCCATAAGGCCTAGGAAAACATGGATGTGCAGATACTCTTATGATCCGCAGACCAGGGGTGGGAGCCACAGGTCGTAAAGTTGCCACCCCTGGTCTATAGGATCATACACTAAATAGGAAGAGAGGTTAAGACTGCAAAATCTATGGAGACTCAAACCAGGAAAGAAGAGAGAAGTCCAGGGAAAGGTACTAACTGTGGATAGTTCTAAAGTTTCCAAAATCGGGAGTCTGAGTTTTTAGGTAAAACAGCTGGGCGAACAAACAGGATACAAAAAGAATGAGATAAATGGATTATTCCAGAGAACAAAAGAACAGCAGTTGCCCTCATTCTCTCTCAGAACACAAATGCAAACTCCCCCATCTCCCCTTAGAGGGAGGAGGCCAGGAGGGAGGTGGGACAATCCGAAGGAAAAAAAAAAAAAGAACCCGGCAGAAAGAGAAAGTTGGGTAGGGAACAAGGGAAAAAAAGATGTCGCCCCCAGGGATAGAACAAGAGATAGCTTTACCCCCCCAAAAAAGAAAAGAAAAAAAAAAGAAAGCTTGGGTTCTATCAATAGAGAAGATTCCCAATCCATGGATTCCACACATTTGTTTTCCTGCAGTCTTTCCTCTCAGTTAGTTTAATCACGTGGCTTTTCTCTTTCAAGCAATCCTGTCTGCCTTTATTCCACAAACAAAAGTAGTCCTTGAGTTAGACCGTAGCTGAGCCCTGCAATTACAGTTGTAAATCACGACAATCATCGAGTGGGTCACCATGTGACAGTATCTGATTTTATGACTTTTTTTGTAGCCTGTAAAGCGAGTGCAGCATTTGTAAAGCAAACATAGCAGTGAACATCAGAATTCTCAAGGGAACCCATTGTTACCAGAAGTAAATAATGCTTCTTGATAAAAACAATGTCATAAATCGCAGTCATGTGACCATGGGGTGCAAACAGCCATACATGGGGCTGGTTGTCAAGCACCCAAGATATGGTGATGGGACCACGGGTTGGGGGAAGTGGGTATCATAACATTGAACACGGGTTGTAAATCATTTTGGGGGTGGTCTGCCATTATTTTGAACAATCGATTGAAAAATCAAGGGCTACCTGTACAAAATGATTTTCCTCTTCAGTGAAAATTAATGGAGGAAGAAACTCAAATTTTGCATGGCTGAATATGGTGCTCCTGTGGTCAAGATCCCAAAGCCTCTGGTTCTGAAAGGGGGAGGATCTTGACTTGCTGGATTGAAGTACAAATATTCATCGCACAGGTTCTCAGGAAGTGTTTTTGCTCCATGTGGACACACTCCTGCATAGCTGCGTAGCTCTTACTGTAAACTAGGGAATGACTGTTTAATAGTAGATCAATAATACCATTGGTGGATGTCTTCTGGAAATCTAATCCCTGAGTAAAAGCATTTTTTATTTTTATTTTAAGAGTCAGAACATTTAGTTTCCAAATCAGCCTGCATATGCTCCCTTTCTGTCTTTCCTGATCCAGTTAATGCTTCTACAGTATTCGTTTGATGTTGTTCCCATAATTATTTCAATTACTGATAAATGAATCTCCTAAAAACCTAGATGTAGGCAGGCTTATAGAATCTATTCTTTGGTATGAAATTCCTTTTGGGCCTGCTTTGGCAAGACAGTTGCTTAGAGATGCAGAAATCTCGTACAAAACCCAGGTGTTTTTTTTTCCTTTCAGTATTAATTATCCCTTGTTTGGTTCCTCTGTCATTTTTATCTTTGGGTGGTCTGTGTGCACATATGCATGTTCATAGAAGGTTTGGCAATTATATATTTCCTGGATCTGGCACATCTGAAGGGAAACAGCATAGAAATCTTTAAAAATGGACAAAATCTATTGCTTGTCTTTCCCTTCCCCGGAGTTAGAATATTTTTAGTAAGTAGTATGTTTAATTTTGGCAATATCCAGATTAAATTCCTTTTTTGGGGGGTAAATTTTTTTGGTTTTTAAAGACAAACATAAACAAACAAACCATAAAAACATCAAACTTTCTTCCATAAATATACAAGCAGTGTGCCGGTTGGTTTACAAATTTTTTTTAAGCATCCATTTCATAGTCTTCAATTACAGTTACATTGCATACTAGGGTATTCAATTTTTGATTGATAATATGAGCTATTATGCAATGTAACTGTAATTGCAGATTAAATTCCTATTGTAATAATTATATTTTCCTAAGGTTGTTTGGAAACTGCTCCCACACAGATCCTCCTTGCCAGGATGAAGGTCATCAGAAACTTCTGAATTACCTGGGAGGAGTCACTTTCTGGGAGGACCGATACTTTTGGCATAAGAAGGGAGCTGCAAAGGTGGCACTTCTCGTAAGCCTGAGCCTCCTTAGGTTTCCCTCTCTGAAGTACCATAGGAAGGTAATACCAGGAGAGGATTGAAAAGACTTAGCAAACATTCAGCCAAATCCAGAATCACCTTTTGCAATCTTCTCAATGTTCATTTCATTCCAGAGCAGAAAAGTCTTTTACAAAGCTACGGCACCTACTAGGAAACTCTTGGCTTGTAATTGTGTATCTTGTACAGCTCCAGCATCTGCTGTGTAGCTAACTCTTGGTTTAGAAGTGAGTTTATAAACTTTGGGGTATCTTTTGAGTTGCCCAATTCCCAGCACAGCCATCCGTGTAGGTGGTTGCTGGTCAGGAGACGCTTAATCCTCCCTTTGCTAGGAGAGTTTGCTTTCCAAATTTAGATTGCGGTGACTCTTTCTCATTGCACAATGCATACAGGGTGGGGGTGGGGGAAGGAATTTTTGGATGGCTTCTGAAGGCTATGGGTGTGTGAATCATTGTGGAGATTGTAAGATAGAATTGGACCAAAGCATTAAACTAAGGGTTTGAAGCATATTTTGCAAGTCATCTAGAATAACAGAGTTGGAAGGGACCTTGGATGTCTTCTAGTCCAACCCACTGCCTAGGCAGGAAACCCTACACCACTTCAGACAAATGGTTATCCAACATCTTTTAAAAAACTTCCAGTGTTGGAGCATTCACAACTTCTGGAGGCAAGTGGTTCCACTGATGAATTGTTCTGTCAGGAAATTTCTCCTTAGTTCTAAATTGCTTCTCTCCTTGATTAGTTTCCACCCATGGCTTCTTGCCCTGCACTGTTCTTGTCTGCTCTGTTTAGTTGGGTGCATGTCACTGCTATTGTATCCTGAAAAAAAAGAGTGTGTCTCTTTTTGTTGACTTCTTAGGAGGGAACTCCAGGGTGGACAAAATGTTTCTATTCTAAACTACCAAGAGGTTCATGGCAAATATTGCTTCCTTTCACAGACAGTTTAATAAATCAAGCAGTAGGCAGACTTAATGAGCCTCACCATGTTCTTCTCCTTCTCCTTTTCCATTTCTTATTCTCTTTCTTTTTCTCACTATTTTTCTCTTTCTTTTTCTCTCCTGCTCTCTCTCTCTCTCTCTCTTACCTTTCTCTCTTTTACCCTCCCTCCCTTCATTCCCCCCCTCTCTCCTTTCTTTCTTTCTTTCTTTCTTTCTTTCTTTCTTTCTTTCTTTCTTTCTTTCTTTCTTTCTTTCTTTCTTTCTTTCTTTCTTTCTTTCTTCCTTTCTTCCTTTCTTCCTTTCTTCCTTCGTTCCTTTTTCTTTCTCCCCTCCAATTTTGTGAGTTGCCAACCAGTGGATTATCAGGGAGGAGGCAGACTGCTGTTGGCAGAGATATGAATGGGTCCGTTGCAAAGAGTTTAAGGAAGTTGCCGCAGCTCCTGGCTACTCCCGGGGGTGGAAGACGTGTGGTGGGAGAAGATTCCACTTTTAAGTACTATGACCTTCTGAGTTTTTGCTTACCGTAGGTTCCTCGACTTATCTTGTGGCTGATGGTGGAGCTGGCTATCATTGGATCAGATATGCAGGAAGTCATCGGCTCAGCAATTGCCATCAACCTCTTGTCCGTTGGGAAGTAAGTTAGCTTTGTAATTCTCTGAGTGTTTTGTGGTTTCAGCAGTCTCCTGCTAATCATGAGGTAAAAAAAAATACAAAGGTACAATCAAGCAAGAAAATTCCATATCAAATCTAGAAATTCTTTCCCCAGTCAATACATTCCATCACTGAAGCAGCCCTTGACAACTGGACAATAATATTTAAATATTAGTCATGGGGCATGTAAATCTATTACACTTTAATGGCAACAATCTTTTTAAAATTTCTGTAGATAGGTCATATTTGAAAATGAACTTTTCAAATGTGGAAAGTTTCTCAATGACTGAAATGAGGCAGGTGACATTTAAGCAAAACCAGTCCCAGTTTTTTAGCTGTTTTTTTCCCTCCTATTTATTTCAACTAATTAACGATATTTGCCCTTTTCTTGTGTCTTTTCCCTGAAAAACCCTAAGAGTGTTTATATAGGCATTGACTAAAGTTGAATCAGGGTAACCTGAAGTAAGCAAAGGTATTTTTGAGCAAATGCAGTTAAATTATGAAATCCACTGTTTAATCAACACTGATTTTAATTAGTGTAGTCCGGAAAGAATTAGGCTGTTTGATACTTTATTAACTCCGTAATCAAAAGAAGCACGTATGTTTTAAATGCAAGTTGCTAGCAAGGAGAGACAGCAGGAGACAATTATTGCTTCCACGCTCCCAGATTCAGTTTAGTTGGTAATTCTGTGGTACTGAGCCTTGGATTGCAAAGATCTCTAGCCTGATCCTCAAAATGCTAGTCAGTGGTGGGATTCTGCGGTTCGGCCCAGTCCGACCAAACAGGTAGTAAAAAATGCTACCGTTCGGCTGAACTGTTATTTTTTTTCCCTCCCGACAATCAGCTGTTCTGACGATCAGCTGTTCTTGTCTTACTGCTATGCCCAGGAGGCTTCTCTGAAGCCCAGGAGGCAAAAAAGGGGCACGTGGGAGCGTGGGGTGCTGCGCGGCCCCTCCCACTCCATTTCTTGCCTTCTTGGGCCTCAAGGAAGACTCCTGGGAGCAAAAACGCCACCCAGGAGGTCAAAAAATGGAGCGGTGGGTGGGTGGGTGCTGCACACACACAAAAAAGAGGCAAGCCACGCCCACCCAGTCAGATGGATGCGCCCACCTAGCCACACCCACAGAACCGGTAGTAAAAATATTTGCATCCCACCCCGGATGCTAGTGTGTGTATGCCCCTCTCTAGTATAGGTGCTCCTCAACTTAGGATCACAATTGAGCCCCAAATTTCTGTTGCTAAGTGAGACACTTGTTAAGCGAGTTTCGCTCCATTTTACAACCTGTCTTGCCACACTTGTAAAGTGAATCACTGCAGTTCGTAAGTGGGTCACACTGTGCTTAAGTGGATCTGGCTTCCCCATTGACTTTGCTGGTCAGAAGGTCACAAAAGGGGATCATTAACTGAACTGTCATAAGTCGATGACTAGCTGTATAATGGGTTGATGAGAAAGCCACAGTCCAACATCTAAGGAACATGCAAAGTCCAGTGTTCAACTCTTGATACAGCTTGATAAAGTTGCTTGAAACTTTGGTGCGTTATTTCCATTCAATTGTATGTCATGGGTGAACATCCTAGGCTGAGGACTACGGACAGACCTTGGATGCATGACTGCACCACCTTCTGAAAGGCATAAAGAAAGTCACCAACACTTTTGAGGGTCACATACAGGGATGGGATTCTACCGGTTCTGTCCGGCTCTACAAAAACCGGTAGCTCTGAAGAGCAGCAGACACAGAACCGGTTCTGTGTCTGCTGCTGTTTTGGCCCACCCGCCCACCTGGGCTCTTACCTGTCCTTTATTTCCTCGTTTTTCAACCTCAGCTTTGCGTGGCACAGCTGAGGTTGAAAAAGCAGGGGGAAAAGGGCTTTTCCAACCGCTGTGCACCCGCACACAGCGCTGCTCAGCTGTCCCGGCAGCTCAGCAGGTCGTAAATTGCACTCGCGCAACTCGTGTGCAACGCAGAGCAACAGAACCGGTAGTTATACCAGTCGGATCCCATCCCTGGTCACATATAATATCAGGCTGTATTTCATGTAGTACAGGTCGACTTACAACACATTTCGTTTAGTGCTCGTTTGAAGTTACACTGGCCCTGAAAAAAGTGACTTACGACCATTTTTCACAGTCATGGAAAAACTGTGTATCGCTATTGTATCATCCCCACGGCCATGTTATTTCCTTTCAGATGCTTGACAACTTGTTCATATTTATGACGGTTGCAGTATCCCGGGATCATGCGATCCCCTTTTTCAACCTTCTGACAAGCAAAGTCAATAGGGAAGCCGGATTCACTTAACAAATACGGCAAGAAAAGTTGTAAAATGGGGCAAAACTGGAACAAATTTTTCACTCAGGAAATTTTGGGTTCAGTTGTAGTTGTAAGTTGAGGTCTACCTATATCAATATGGTCCCTTGATATAAGTACTATCAAATGGTACCAGGCATCTTTTTGGTAGCCATCATGCTCATTACCCAATATTAATTTTTAGATCTATTTAAAATATTTACATTTTTTTAAAAAAAGAGAAGCTGCTGTGCTATGAAGCACCTGTAGCATCTTAAATTTCCAAGTTCCCCTGCTCTTCCAAATTTCTTAAAAAGTAAATGTAATGAGTAAAAGCATCTTAGTGAATTGTTTAGAGGAATGTCCATTGTACAAGAAAGGGACAAAGAAAAGCAGGAGGGGTAGGAAGCAGCTAGGAGTGAGGAACCTAGAGCAGGGCTGGGATTCAATTTTTTTAACAACCAGGTTCTGTGGGCATGGCTTAGTTGGTGGACGTGGCTTGGTGGTCATGTTATTGGCTGGGTGTGGCCAACTCAACATCACTCACATCAAGGCACGCATCTCTTCGCCTGGCCTCTCATGACTGTGAGGATGCTGCAACAGTCGTAAGTGTGAAAAACGGTCATAAATCACTTTTTTCTGTGCCATTGTAACTTTGAATGGTCACTCCACACAAGCAAAGTACCAGCAAAGGAGGGGAAAAAAACTCCAGAGAAGTTCCTAGGACAGGAACTCTAGTCCTGCCAAGAATGTAATAAGGGTTAACAGAGAGGCAGTTTCTATAAGCAACACCAGAATGTTTCCTTCCTGCCTTCCTTACAGGATTAGGCCAGTAATTTCTTCTAACAACTGGTTCTCTGAGCTGCTTAGAATGTTAACAACCGGTTTTAGCAAATAGGTGCGAACTGGTAGAATCCCACCCCTGAACTAGAGGGATGTCACAAGATATCCTGGGAAATTAGCACTTTGCAAATGGTTGTATTCCTCATAGCAGCCATTTCTTGAATGGGGAGCCCTTCTAGGAGTCATTGTGCAGTTAACAAAATCCAGAGGTTCTCCGAATTCCAAGTGTGCCTACAACTTAGTTGGGGTTCCTGCTGCATTGTGCACCTAGCTATAACTGCTTTACTTCCTTTCTGAATAAGCTTATAAAAATTCAGTTTCAGAGCTGAGAGTTATTAGATAGCTGCAGCTCAGGTAGATGGCTTCCTTTGAAGTATCGAAGCAAATAGTGGAAACAGCTTGCTGTCTTTGCATCCTAAAACAATGTTTGGTCTTCTGAAATGACACTTTAACCTGATAGAGCCAGTGGAAACAGCCAAGCTTACTGAAAATACAATATTTTCTGCATGGGTTGCTAGAAATGGGCAATGTTTCGCTCCATAAATTTCCAGTAAGCTGCCCATTTGTTTCCTGGCTAAGGAGGCTTTCTCTTCTGTTTTGTCTTTCCACAGAATCCCTTTGTGGGGTGGAGTCCTCATAACAATAGCTGATACCTTTGTGTTTCTCTTCCTGGACAAGTATGGTAAGGGCTTTTTTTAAATTGAAGTACATTTCTTTTTTTCTCTTAAATAATCTCTTGATCGATGAGGTTAAGGCACTTTGATGTGTGGGAAAGGGTTCTGGTTGCCACGCTCCAGAGATTTCACTTTGTGCACACTTCTGGAAAGGTTTTAGCTTGATTCCTTTCAAAAATGCCTTGCCATGTGGAGAAGACAATTATATGTGCTTTCTCCCTCTCGTTCTTTCATGTGCAAACCCAAATACATATCCCAGAGGTACTATGGGAGAATCTTAGGGTTTTCTCCAATCCCACTTTCCCCCAGTGCTGCTGCCATCATGCTGAAAAGATTTAACCTAGAGCCCCTCAACCCTTGCCTGTATGAGTTGCTCTCTGGGAGCTGCAGTCGGAGAATGTTATGTCTTATTCTCCCCGCCTCCTCCCAGCCCTCTTAGAACAGCTGCTATATCTGCAGTCCTTCTATTTAAGAAGGATTGCAGGTTCTTGATGGCAATTATACCATAATGTCAGCCTTCAAGATCTTCTACTATTGCTTTGCATCTTTTGGCTGCCATAAGTAACGGGGGGAGGAGGGGGTAAAGTCTGGGAAGCAAGCTGGAGGTGTTACATTCTAGTGTTGTATAAAATGAGGAGGGGGGAGTATAAATCCTTGCTTAGGTTTCTATTTCTCGCTTAGCTTTCTTTCCTCTGCGCAGCTGCAAACCTTTATCAAAATATGCCAAGGTCAACGGACAGAGGCCTCATCACCACCTGAAGATGTCCACATGATCATATTCACAACTTTTAATTGGAAGAATCATTTGAACTATTGGGGGTGGGAACATTTCCATCACTTCGTATAGGTGATTTGCGCGCCTAATTCCTCAGATTCAGAATTCTATGGTTGCTACCACTTCATTTTCAGTAAAAGATATCTTTTCTCTAATCTAAGGAGTCTTAAATATTTCTTTCTTGAATTTTGAATGGAGCACCACCTGACACATTGATTATAGCAGATTCCTGTAAAGTAGGAGTCTCCAAACTTGGCAACTTGAAGTCTCCTGGACTTCAACTCCCAGAATTCCTCAGCTAGCCAAGCCAGGTTTGGAGACCCCTGCTCTAAAGATAGAAACAGACCCAAAGCATGAGAGGCCCTGTTGATGGGAGAAATGCAAGTGATGGGGAGAGGGGAGTGAATGATAGGAACTGGGTGGGGTTGTCAAGGCTGGATGGTGGTGATGGTGGAAATGATGGCATGCGAATTGCAGCATCGTGACACAAACTGCTTTTGTTAGGTATGCTGTGACATTGCATTTGTGTACACAAAGGACAGAACTTGCAGCATAATCTCACGGTGCACCCTGTGAGGAAAACTTTGGATTCATCAGATGCTTCTGGCAGGAAGATAGCTATTCTCTGCTCCTCGTGGCAGTCTTTGAGCAGGGGTTGTGTATGGGCATGTGTGCACCCAGCGGCATGTTTGGCCTAGCCCACCAGCTTGCAGTAATGTTAAGCTCCTCAGTGCAGTGTCTATAAGCCTCAATTTACCTTTATGATATTTGGGCTTCATAATCTATGTACTTTTTTGAATATGAATTCACCCCCTCACCTCCCCAGCAGTAGCCGTAGTAGCAACATCATGTTCCCAGAATTCTAAATATATCCAATGGTAAAAAAAAAAAATCCACTCTATGACTGACATGCACTTAGATATATTACTTTTTATAAACCTCTACATTATTGATCCAGAAAGGTAGGTTTTTGATTTGAGCAATTTCTCCCGCCCCTCCTGACTAAATATGCATAGTATTAGCTTGGTCCCTTTGCTCACAGTCTATCTGAGCTGGTGAGGTCATTAATAGGAGCACAGCAGGTGGCTTGTGAATGTTGCAAGATTCGGACACCTCTTTCAATGAGCCATACAGTTTTCTTTCTGGGCTACCCCATACCTTGTGGAAAAATCTTCCACTCATCTGGAGTTTTCTCTCCTATGATAACAGTGGGTGGATTTTTTTTGTCCTTTCTGTGCCTCTGCTTCATAGATGTGTGTTTATTGTTTTCTTCCATTCCCTTCAGTAGCTCAGCTTCTGATTTTTGAGACGGGGAGAGAGAGCGGGTGAGCAGGAAAAGGATACAATGGTGCTTTAATTGGATGCATTTTAACTGCTGATCTAGTTATAACCCAAGAATATAATAGATGCATTATATGTATGTATGTATGTATTCTGTTGTGATCATTCAATGAACTGAGCCTATTTTTCAATCTGGGTAAAAACAATCCTAATAATATTAAGTAGATAATATTAATTTTCCTATTAATAGTGGTTGTATGTCTCTTTTAGGTTTGAGGAAACTGGAAGCATTGTTTGCCTTCCTCATTACTATCATGGCCGTCACGTTTGGATATGAGGTAACACTGCCTTTGTATATATAGATCTTTAAAATGAACAGTATAGGCTTTTGAATCTCTCATAAGCCTTTTCCTGTCTTTTGGGCAAAATATTCTCCCCAAAACAACAACAACTTTGTACTTCTGTATTTGTGGGGTTTTTTTTAGAATGAGACGCTGAGATTTGCCAAGGACACTGCTAATGCCAACGTCTTTTCTTGTTCCTTGTTTGCCTTCTCATGTGTCTTCTGCAGTATGTAACTGTAAAACCAGACCAGGGACAGCTGCTGAAAGGGATGTTTATGCCTTATTGTGAAGGCTGTGGGCCTGCCCAACTAGAGCAAGCTGTTGGGATCGTAGGCGCTGTCATCATGCCTCACAACATGTACCTGCATTCTGCTTTGGTCAAGGTAAGCGTGGGTTTCCTCATGGTAGCTATTCTCACCCACGTCTTCTTTCTGCCACAGTGAAGAGGTGGGGAACTCTGGCCCCTTTATAACTTGTGGACTTCAACTCCCAGAATTCTTGAGCCAGCATGAGTGGCTCAGAAATTCTGGGAGTTGAAGTCCACAAGTCATAAAGGGGCCAGAGTTCCCCACTCCTGCTGCAGTGAAATCACATTCAACATGCATGCCCTTGTTTCTTCTTGGACAAAGGCTGTGTTTTCACCACAGTTGGAAATTCCATGAGCGGGTTTTCCTTCAGAATCTCCGGCCCATGAAGAGCAGTAGATTAGCAGGGAGAAACACCTGGTCTTAAAATTACTCCCTGTATGGCAGAGGTTCCACAAGCATCGTTAATTTAGCTTTGTTTCTAAAGTGAGAGCCAGTTTGGTGTAGTGGTGAAGGTTGGCAGCTGAATTTCAAAGGTGCTGGCCTAAAGACCGGGAGACTGTGAGTTCTGGGCTGTCGTTAGGCATAAAAGCCAGGAAGGTAACTTCAGGCCAATAGCTGTCTCTAAGCCCAACCCTCCTCAGAGAATTATTGTTTTGGGAAAAATAGGAGGAGAGGGGAGAATTAGGTATGTTTGCCACCTTGAGTTACTTCTAAAGTAACAAAGGTAGGGTAAAAAAAAATGTAATAAATAAATACAGGTAGTTGAAGAGAGAAAGCCTTACTTCAGGGAAGCTGCATTTTGCTGGCTGTGTGAATCGAATTTTTCTGTTTAGTCTCGACAGGTGAATCGGGCCATAAAGAAGGAAGTGAGTGAGGCCAACAAGTATTTCTTCATTGAATCCTGCATTGCCCTCTTTGTCTCCTTCATCATCAACGTCTTTGTTGTCTCAGTCTTTGCAGAAGCTTTTTATAAAAAGACAAACCAAGAAGTGGTGAGTAGTTTTCCTTTCTTCCTTCATGTTATATTAGTAAGCAATAAATGCTCCTTATATTACAAGGATTATTTTAAATGTTTTTTTAAATATCCTTACTTAACTTTTCATTGAAATTTAAAAAAAAACATAAAAAACAATAAAGAAAAACAAATTAAAAGTTAAACAGTAATACAGGTGGTCCTCAGGTTACAACCACTTGTTCAGTAACCATTCAAACTTGCAATGACACTGAATGAGGAGGACATCAAATGGGCTCTGGCCATCACCATGTTCCATGGTCATGTAATTAACAATTTCTGACGTTTCTGATAGGGAAGCCAACAGGAAGTTGGAAATTGCAGTCATATGATGTCATTGCTTAATGATGGCAAGCAGGATTTCTGGAACTTTTATCACTAAGCAATGCAGTCACATGACATCATGTTTCAAGACCACATTGTTTAGTGACAGCAACTCTGGTGCAACCCTAACCTGAGGGGCCTCCCATTCAGAAATTGCAATATTAAAACAAGAAAAGAAAAAATAAAATTAAAGAAACGGAAAAAAATAAATAGAAAAAATAACATAACAAACTGATATAACTAATTATCCCAAATTCACTTAATCTGTTCATAATATATAAAATTATCCATGAAATTGTCTAGTTTTATAAAATATAATAGAGTTTATGCCAAAGGGTAACATACGATACTATTATGATTTTGGATTGGTAGAAA
The DNA here is from genome assembly GCF_900518735.1 of Pseudonaja textilis. Next base: position 1,883,657 of record NW_020769380.1, read on the forward strand.
AAATTAATATATAACGTTTTCAAAGATGATTTACATATTTCTTAATATCCAGTGTAATAATATATTTCCAATTTCTCAATATCATTCCTTTTGCTATTCCCCATGCCCAATATAAGCAATATTCTTCAAAAATGTTCAGGTTCCCTAATTTTGGAATATAATACAAAATGTAATTAATCTTTAATTTGAAAAGATTCTCCCATACAGCCACTTCTATAAGTATACTGTCCCCCCCCCCCAAAAAAAGAACATGACCAAATCATACGAGTTAATGTACTTTCCAATTTCTTACATGCTTCTTTCCTTTTCTGCTTAGTTCCTGCTTCCCTTCCTTCCATCCAGCTTTGTTCCTCCATTTTGCCTCTCTTGCTAAAGCTGTTATACCTTTTCTTCCTATCATCTGTATCTTGTTTCCTTTTTCATCTTGTTCGTGCTTTTGGTTTAAAAGCGTAGTAGTTTTGCATATATTGTTATGTTTCCATGTGATTACCGGATTTGTAGGCGAACCTCAGCTTCTCTTCCCCTGCTTTTAGAAGGGAGAGTTAGTGGAGAGAATTAAACCACTGCAGCAAGTACCAAGGATCATAGAATAGAACCCCCAGTAGGATTAACAGCTCCATGTAACCAAGACAGGATGCTTTACAATCAATAAAAAGCAATACAATTTGTGGTGGAAACAAGTCGTCTGTCAAATGCTGTTTGTCTCCCCTTTCCCCTTGCTTGGAAGGTAGCACCTGTCATACTCCCTTTTTATTTGGGCTGGTCTTTCAAAACTAAGGAACAGACCAAAGAGCTTGAGGCTATACTGCAAGGACAACTTCTTGTATGTTTCAAGTTTCCTTCAATGCCAGCAGTCGTCCTCCCCCTCCTCCCCCTCCCCCCCCCTCCTCCTCCTCCTCACAGGAGGGAAAGGTCAATGTAAGCCAGAATTCTTCTTGGTTGTTATTATTTTAAAACACTGTTTTGTGCCACATGGGTCTTTTGGTTTTAAAACAAAATGTCTTCTTATATGTTTACAGCATGACATCTGTGCAAATAAAAGCTTTGCCCAAGCTGTGCTGTTTCAGTCAGATAATAGCACCCTAGATGTGGATATCTACAAAGGGGTGAGTGAAAAGCTTTACATATTCAATTTAGCAAGAGTTAAAGATCCATATGTAATGCTCTTGAATCTCCGAATCAGCCTTTGAATATCCTAAAGGTGTTTCTAAAGCTTCTAAAACAGAGTAAATGGGAAGATGAAACAACTGTGACAAGATCACAAGCTCTTCCAGTTCTGCCTTCTTTAGCACTCAAAATATCAAAGCAACCGAACCAAAAAGAAGTTCTATCAGGAGACAAACATCTGCAAAATAAAATAGCTCCAGATGCTTCAGAAACAAAATTAGCACTTTAGCAGTTATTTGCCTTCCAGATATCTCTCTCAAGATCAAGAAAATATTTTTCAGGCATAAGACAGTTGTGAGCCTTCTCTCCCTAACATTGCTCATATTCTGCAAAAGGCCATTGTGTACTAAGGTTATTTTGTTAGATTTTTCTATCCAGAGGAGCAATGTAATTACCTGGGATGGGTTTATGAGCAAAGTGTTCTTCTTGGCCATGATATTTTTGGAAAATAAGCATGTGCACAGTAACTATAGCATTCAGATTCAAGTATCTCTGAGTAAATTGGCCCTTGCTAATCCAAGCAGTGATTTCGTAAAATGTCACTTTGTGTTAGACTGCTGACATAGAAAGCTTAATCTAAAGTATACAACTTCATTTTTTAAAAGAACTCTTTTGTGTTTTAGGGAGTAATTCTAGGTTGTTACTTTGGCCCTGCTGCTCTCTACATCTGGGCTATTGGCATCCTTGCTGCAGGACAGAGTTCAACAATGACAGGAACTTACTCTGGACAGTTTGTTATGGAGGTATTTTAATCTTTTAAAATGTTGTGGGTTTACATTTGACTTGCCTTCCTAATCTATATCTCGATAGGTTCTGCAAATTAAAGTGATAGGAATCTAAAGATGCTGTCCAAGTGGCTCAGTTCCCAGATGCCACAGCTGGGTATCTGGGAACCAGGTGGCACGGACACTTTCTTTGTGAGAAAAATTGTGCGCTGACATTTTCCCCTTTCAGCCGGCAGTTCATGAGATCCTTAAGCAATGCATTTGTCCTGTTGTGGTGTCTTGTTTTATAAACATATTTTTATATAGCGACCAAGTGATACTGAAAACTATCATTGTTAAACTGAAGCAAAGAAATAGAGATGATTGACTTCAGAAGGATTGGGAGTCTGTCTTAGATTTGCAGACTATGGGATTTTATTTCTAAAAGGGGCTTCAGTGTGTGTCAGACTGTGGAGGTAGCATCTGACTGTAGTTCCTTCAAAAGCTAATTGTGCAAAACTAGAAGATACAGCTGCTTCAAAGGGCTGTCCACGGATGCTACCTCCATGTTCCCAACCACTCAAAAGAACCTTTGGAAATGGAATCCATAATGCTATTTGGCCCTATATTTGGGGAATGGGGCTGGATGAGGGATATATTTTCAGGCAATTAAAGGAACCCATCCTGTGTAAAATGCCCTCTTTATATTAATCTGTGAATGAAATGCCATTCAAGTGTTTTCCTTATGATACCAGTTAGGCTGCCATTCATCAAATCGCTTTGCCTTTGTATACGCTCAATTTTTCATAGGGTTCCCAAAGTCTTCAACCTACCATTTCCCTGGTCTGTGCCTTCTTCTCTTCTGGTGACATGTGAAGTTGTCAATCCAAAGGAAGCTATCCACTTTTAGTTTTTGTAATTAAATTGATCAATTTGGAATTAAATTTGCAAAGAATTTCCATAATTAAAACAGAATAAATTGAGTACTTTACAAATAAGGAGGGCCCAGACTTAGTGGTAGAATGGTTTTGTTTGTCGATCTGATCAGCAGCAAAGGCAGATAAGACTGTGGGGAAATCCCACTAAAATCCTCCAAAGCTGCTATTTGCCAATACTGACAGCTCTGGTAGACCAAAGGCCTGAGTCAGAAGAAGACCATTTCCTACAATCCTGAATTTCTATTTTGTTAGGTTGGAACAGTCACACACAACTAAATTTCTTTATGCCTTGGTTAAACCACTGATAAGTGATCAAGTACACCATCTGGTTTTGATATAGTGTCCAATAAATTGAAAGTATTTAGTATGATTTAAGGACAGGTTTCCATTCTTCATAACACAAAAAACCTCTCAAAGTAGGTTAGGATTAGATAATATATATAAAATGATCTTGGTACCTTTGCCATTGGACAGAAGGTAGGGTTGATTCCATGCAATTTATTACTGTGAAAACAAGCTTTAGTAACTTTATTTGCTGATGAATCATGAGTCTCATTAGAGATCTGCAAAAAATATCTATCTGGAAATAGATCCTTCTGGAGAACTCTAAAATGTTCCTCTTTTCTCTGCTGAACCCCCTTCCGGTTTCCAGGAGTGATTTGAGGGTTTCCAGAAGGAAGTCCTTAGTACTGGAAGAGTTTTGGATGAAACAAAATGGGTTTTAGGACCAGATCCAATTACTTTTAGTTTAGAAAAATTACTTCTGGACACTATCAAATACTTCCTAGATCCAGGGGGAGAGTGAGCATAATATCAAAGAAAACATTCCAAAGTTATTCAGAACATTCAATTCCTGGGTTGGAGAATTTTGCATAACCCTAGCTTTCATGTGTTCAGGCCATATTATCTAACCCAACATAGTTTAGACTAAGCTGTGCTTTAAATTTGATTACTGAAAAAAATGCAGGAAAAAATGTGGCAGCTGCATCTTTTCCCAGATTTCCCAGCAACTGCAGAGAGCTCTGAAGTGTTGGACAACAGTACATTTTGTGTTCTCAGACCAATTCATTTGACAACCGCAATTAGCTGCTTTAGGCAGAATAAGGCTTGTCTGGACCTTTACCAAGAACAGATTGATTTGAATATACTGTATATTTTATCTAACTTTCTTTGTTTTACTCTGATCCTATTTTACCTCAGTGTTAGTTTATAAATTTAATTCTACTAGTTTACTCTGGTCTGATCAATAGCTGTAGAAGTACTTTGACTGCAGAAAGTAAAAGAGTTTGTGAAATTTATAGGCAGGCATGTTTTTTATCCCAGAAAGATACTACTTTTCTTCAGTATTTCAGTACACTTGTATCTCTGATTGAATGGTTCTGATTTCTTCCTTGTTTTCAGGGATTCCTCAATCTGAAGTGGTCACGGTTTGCTCGTGTGGTTCTAACCCGCTCCATTGCCATCACGCCAACTCTTCTGGTTGCTATTTTCAAAGATGTGGAACACTTGACTGGAATGAATGACTTTCTCAATGTCCTCATGAGTTTACAGGTAGGGCCTCTAATTAGGTGTGTCCCAAAGGTGGTTTTTTTTCTTTTTCTTTAAATTTATTTGGGTTTTCACCAAAAAAAACCCCATAATACAAATAAAACATCTTTTTTTGAGAATAGCATGATCACGGGTTATCACTTCTTCATACAGACACAAACTCAATTTCATGTTCATCTTTGTGTTCTATTCCATGTCTTATTACTGTTTAACATTTTCTACATAGTTTTTCCCCTCCTTTGATTTTCTCAACTTTATTTTTAATTATCTCTTATCTCAGTTCAAATCATTATATTTGTACATTTGTCTGTCCTGTTTCAATTTCATATTATCTTTTCTTATTAAACAGATTTTCCCCTGTAGTTACTAATGGGAGTATGACACCTTTATATCTTTTAATTTTGCCCATTCAACTCATTTAAACTTCAATTTATACCTTTAAGATTATAACATTCAATATAGTACATAGCTTCTAATCGAATTCTGCTTGGTACATTCTTAAAATACACACTATATCCTTAAAAAAATTATATATATATGTAAATAAAACACTCATTCCATTCCAATTCAATTCTATCATTAATATTCATAAAAATCTTAACATCTTTTTCTTTTCAATTGAATATCATACTTCCTTGTGAACACTAATAAACTTTCCATAATGAATTCTTTTTTTTCCATATTTCTCTTTACTTATATTTTTATAAATCATTAATAATAATTAAGATGTTCCCATCCTTTACTAATTTCATTCTCTTATTCATTTTCTTTCATTTATTTATTAACAAACATTCCACTATATTACAATAAATATTTTATCTATCATTTTAGTCATATTTTCTGAAATTGTTTCTATTTCTAATATAATACTATCTTATGTACCTTTGCTGAATCCCTTTTCAATTAAATTTTCACCCATTATCTCTAAACAGGCTTACACTTTCAATCCTTATACCTTTTCCCTGTTTCTCTATATCTTGTTTCTGTCTTTTATAACTTCTTTTCTTTTCCTTCTTCTCCCTCCCCTTTTTACCCCCTTGTCTCTCTACTTCTAATTCTCTCTTCTGTAATCCCCTCTTCTGTTGCTTTCTAATATTGTAATTATTTTTCAAACTATTCTTTTTTTGGTTGTTTTTTCAAATCTTAAACTTTTCACTCTCTTTCCCCCCTTTCCTTCCCCCCCCACATAAAATTACTTGATCATTAAAGATGGCTTCTTCTTTGTCCAGATCTTCTTGTTCTGCAAGCGTTTCAAATCCTTTCCCTTTCCTCTCTCCTTTGCCACTTCAAAGTCTTCTTTGGGAACAATGTTATTTTTATAGTTTAAATTTCAGGGTACTTTATGTTGTTGCTTTTTCAGTTTAACCTGGTCAACTAAAACTTTCTCTTATCTTCCTCCTGCACTTTCTTTTCCGGTCGAGTCCTTCTTTGAGGTGGCCATTTCTGACCACCGCTGCAACCGCCTTTGGGAAACGGAGTCTCCCCCCTCTTCACCACCTCTACGGGGTGGCTTAGCCCTGAAACCAGCCAGCTTGGGGCACTCCGGTGGTGAGCACGGATTGAAACCGCCTAAGGAGCTCAAACCAGACGTCCCGTGATTTTTTTTTCAAGAGGCAACTGGACTTTCTGGTTTTTCTTTGAAAACCTTTCACTTCTCATCTAAGAAGCTGCTTCTTCTTAGTGTTTCTTCTTAGAGCTGAAGAAGCTACTTGGATGAAAAGCAAAATGTCTTCAAAGAAAAACTAGAAAGTCCAGTTGCCTCTTGAAAAAGCATCTTTGGGACAAACATGACCTGGATGACAAAGAATCTCCATAGACATCTAATTAAGCATGGTTCTTTTCCCCAGGAAAAACAACAGTAGAAGTTTCATCTGGGCAGCAAGGCAGAGTGTAGATCTAATAGCACAATTTGCAAAATTGATATAAATAAAAAAGAATAACTACTACAGGTAGTCCTCAACATACGACCACAACTGAGCCCCAAATTTGCTAAGCAAAACATTTGTTAAGAGAGTTTTGCCCCATTTTATGACTTTTCTTGCCACCGTTGTTAAATGAATCACTGCAGTTGGTAAACTAGTAACATGGTTTTTAAATGAAACTGGTTTACCACATTGATTTTGCTGGTCAGAAGGTGATCCGATAAAGGTGATCACATGACCCCAGGACACTGCAATCATCATAAATATGAGTCAGTTGCCAATATTGGAATTTTGATCATGTGACCATGGGGATGCTGAAATGGTCATGAATGTGAAAAGCTTTCATAAGTGACTTTTTAAAGTGACATAACTTTGAGCAGTCACTAAATGAACTGTTGTAAGGTGAGGACTACCTATACTGTCAAATCCACTGCAAGATGTTTGGCACGTAAATGCAAACATGTTGAGACAGCCTAACAATACCAGCCTAATTTTTTTCCTGCATAGAAACAAGGAATGAGTGAATAAAAACATTCAGTGATATTAGAAACAGCAACAAAAAAACCTCACTTAAAACGAATAGCTGACCAAAACAACTTTACTGAAAAGCTCCTGAAAATCCTATTTTTTGTCACTTAAGGATTAAAGTCTTTATGGCATGCAGTGATATATTTGAGGGGTCCTTGGTGCTCTCTGGGCTTGGTTGTTTTCTTACAGACTTTTCATTACCTAAACTAGGTAACATAATCAACTAGAATTGATTAGCACTGATGATGTTACCTAATTTGGGTAATGAAATGTCTGCAAGGAAAAAAAAACTAAGCTCAGAGGGACCCTTTATTTAAACTCCTGAGCCACAAATATTTTCCTTTAAGGGGATATTTTACATGGCTTCTATTATTGTTCTTGACATTTCTCTCTAGAATTACGTTAGAAATTTTATCCAAGCTTATCCAGGACTATGGTTCTGTTTTCTTGGGCTCATGTCTGGAAGGGATTTGGATCCCTAGAGAATCCACCTCACATTGATTTTATTTACATCAGGGCTACATTATGTGAAGCAGAGAGTTCATTTTATTATTTTGTGAACTAGGAAGGTTTTTTTTTCCCTCAGGGACAGCTGCTACCTTTTGCAGGTTAGAACTAAGAAATGATATGGGAAAGTGCAAGACAAAAAACACTAGGATTGGTCTCTGCTGACTTATAGCCTTGCATGCTACAATTAGAGGATTCTGTTGTAGCTGTTCTTTTGTTAAGAAGAGGACTTTTATTCAAATGAAACTAATAAATCAGTGAATATGCAGTTAATTCTTAATAACTAATTAAATTTGATGAATCAAGAACATTTGGACCCTCCTTAAGCATAGAATATATCAGCTGCAAGTGAGAATGTCTTTTCAGCGGTTTGGGAATTATCAACACTAATCATAAGAGGTTGGATGTCCTGTGGTGCAATAAGGCCTGTGAATAGCCTAATGTGGCAAATCAAAGCTAGATCTTACTTGTGAATCATTCCAGTTGAATTTCTGTTCTTTATGCCTGCCTTTTCTAAAGCAATAAAGCATAACTACGGCAAATCCGGTTATCTTCCTTTCCCCTGCAATTTTCTCAAATGTTTATTTCCCAGTCGGAAGCTTTCCCAACATGTAATTTTGAAGCCACTTAATACTCTCACTTCATTATCCATTCTCTGCTTTTATGTTCTCCTTTGCTTGGGTGTAGAAGCATACAATACTGAACATCTGATTCATATTCAAAATCTGGAGCTACAGCCATTCTCCTGAAGATTTGGAATGACGGGGAAGGAGGGAGGGAGAGAGAGAGAGAGCGCTACCTCTTATTATCTGACTGGGGAGTGCTAGGCTTACCAGATTGGAGTTATACTGCCTTTATTGCTAAATGTTTTTCCTAACATATACTCTTCTGTAACTTAAAAACGATTAGATCCAATCTTCTTTCTGAATTGTTATGTTGAAAATACCTGCCTAATTGGAAACTGGGTAATTCTGCTATCATTTCTCTTTCCCCTTCTTCCGTTCCCCATTGTCTGAGGTCAACAAAGCATGGCAGAAGGGTCAGACTTGATGTGTTAATCTTGGAAAGAGCTTCGAAACCTTGGAAAGAGCTATACGATGAATTGTTTACACTTGGATGCCATCTACGTGAAACCTTATTGCCACGGTCGCCTATATTCAGCCATCTAGTTTTATGGGGGCCTCAGTGTAAAAGAATAATAGTGCTTCTGCTGTTCAGTTCTTAGAACATGCTATGTTCAGCCCAGAAAAATCTTCAGCAGTTAATGAGAGAAAAAGTTTGGAGTGAATAAATCGTGTTTTGGAACTGCTTTCAGCTTTTTGCATTAAATAGTTCACTATTAAACCAGCTTTTTCTTTCTGCACAGATAACAAAAAGATCGCTTTCTGAGCATAATTTCCTTTTCTTCCTTTCCAGCTGCCCTTTGCTTTAATCCCAGTGCTCACTTTTACTAGTCTGCGTCCAGTGATGAATGACTTTGCCAATGGCCTGTAAGTATGAAGAAAGGCACACATCTGCAATGTATCGAGTATTATACTTGATTAAGCTTAGCTGTTTCTGACTTTTTGCCATTGTCACCATGTAACAGCACGGCCTGCTTTATACCTAATGACCACCTATGTTTTTAGCACATTGTGTCCGATCTATGAGATAGACCAGACTTAAAAGTCATGATTATTTAAACCACTTTTGTTACGGTAATGGAATCTTGCAACTCTGAATGTGCCTCCCTTCCCCTCCCACCACCAGCACTTTATCCTAAATAGAACTAGGGACGGTAAAGTCTCAGATGTTTTCTCAAATTACGTTCCCGCTTTGGAGGTAGATTTCTCTTATCTGACCATTGTTTTTGTCAGGGGATTGCCCACCAGGTGTCCGAATGAAGTAATTAGAAGCTGACATGAACTTGTTGTTCTTATGTAGAGAAATATATTTCACATCAATATTTTACATCAGTCAAGATAATCAGGCAAAGAGGAGCATTGTGAGGTAAATCAACACAGCAGGAACATCATGAGGTAAATTACAGGTCCCTCATAACACACAGAGGAAAAAAGCGGGAAACCAGGAAACTCCCCCTTTACACTCACAGTATCCAATCGCATTATAGATTGCCTCATCAGGAGACAGCACTCTCCAGCCAATCAGCTATAAGAGTTTGTTCTGACTCATTGTACAACTCCCCTGTTCCAGCTACTAAATTTAAATATTTTAACAGTTTTAGCAAGGCTCTTCCTTCTATTCCTTAAGGTTATTTTCACAGCCCATTACACACTGCGTGTACTTCCTTTTCGTTTTTCTATCTGCCAATGGCAGAATAGCGTTTGTATTATGTATAACGAGCTTGAACACCAGAATCTCTTCATTTCCAATTATTTTTCAAAAGATAAAATCTAGACTAGCAGATCACACACTAGCCCAAAATCTGCAGATCAATGCTTCTTCTTTTTCAGGGTAAATAGTACCCCAAATCTGCACTTAGGTATAAATTTTATGACTTTTTGCAGATTGGCAATTGACATGCAGTATTTCTAGATTTACTATATAAACATCTTAGAGGATCAAAATACCTTTCTGTAACAAAAGAAAAAATTTGAATCTTTGCCTAACTAGCTAGCTGATGTCTAATATATAGAAAGATACATTTTCACATTTTTTTATACAGTGTTGCTTATTCTTTTGCCAAAGGTTGCATTAATTTCCTATTGTAACCATTGCAGAGTTTTAATCCATAGACTTCTAAATTATTCAGAATAAATCAAGAAATGGGAAATCTGAAGGTCACATGAAGCCTTCTGTATCACTTTTGCAGCCCACAAAGCACTGGTTTCAGCAGTTTTATCTATTGCTTGTTTATTTTACAAACATTGACTAAAAAACGGGAGTGCAAGATTCCTGGGAGATGAAATCCCAAATGACAGTGCCATTTGTTTAGCATGTAAGAGGACTTGATCTGTGTCCAAGGTTGGAAGACCAGAAAACGAATATATCAAAATCTAGACAGCTGTGTTTGTCAGGGGAAATGTACTGAATGATTGAAGGTTTATAACTAAAACGTTGAAAAAAAAATCAAAGCAAAAAGTTGTCTTTGGGTACATTTTTTAAAGATAGGGAAATGTTTGAAGAGGTTTTAAGACCTAGTAGTAAAGTAATGGCTTTTAGCCATTGTAGTATGTCGTATGGTTCAAATAATGAGGTTTTATTTTTGTCTGCCATGCTGTGTGGAAGTGAGAGATGGACAATTGAACTCCAGTGGGAAATTAAATTGTAAATGTGTCCTTATCCACAGTTAGTCCTAAGTAGTTATTCCTGATCCATTTTTTTCTTTGTGTGTTTTGTTTTGTTTTGGTCTTCTAGGGGCTGGAAAATCGCTGGGGGAATTCTCATTGTGATCATCTGCAGCATTAACATGTACTTTGTGGTGATCTATGTGACTACCCTAGGACAAACAGTGTTATATGTATGTGCTTCAATTATCAGCATTCTCTACTTAGCCTTCGTGGCATATCTGGTGAGTTAGTGATGGCTTACATGTTCTGCTTTCCTCACAGGCATTTTCCATGTTCTTTTAGCAGTGATATCTGCAGATTATTTTTTAAAAAACACAAAACAAAACAAATAAAGGCAGTGGTCAGACTGGAGGCTATTTCTTAAGTCACATTACATGGTACAGTTACCATATACTCCTACTTTCTTCCTCCAGCACTTGCTGTCTTAGATTCCATCCACCCCAGGTCATAGGACAGTAGAACAGTCCTTTGATAAGGCCATTTTAAAATGGCATTTGGTTTCTCACAGTGGCCAGCCAGATTGGAACCAACATCCAGCGGAGGTAGTGGGGTGATAGCAATAGCATTTGAACTTATATACTGCTTCACAGTGCTTTACAGCCCCCTCTAAGCGGTTTACAGAGTCTGCATGTTGCCCCCAATAATCTGGGTCCTCATTTTACCCACCTTGGAAGGAGGGAAGGCTGAGTCAACCTATGAGCCAGCCAGGATCAACTGGTGAACTGCTGGCAGCCAGCAGTTAGCAGAAGTAGCCTGCAGTACTGCATTCTAACCGCTGCGCCACCACAGCTCAATCATCAGTAACTGAGTTTAAACATGCTTGGAATAAACACATGTCTATCATCATGGAAAGGAAAGGAAAGGAAAGGAAAGGAAAGGAAAGGAAAGGAAAGGAAAGGAAAGGAAAGGAAAGGAAAGGAAAGGAAAGGAAAGGAAAGGAAAATATTCAAATGGCAGACTCAGTAGACCACTGGGTCTTTTTCTGATATCAGTTTTCTATGTTTCTGTGTTACTTGCCAGATTACCACTGCCCTGCTGTGGTCCTCTGCCATTGGTATATGGAGTCATATTGTCTCCACTCCAGAAGTTACATAGAGTAACAGTAGCCCTGGTAGACCTGTACTCCATGAATTCATTCAGTCCTGTTGTAAAGTCAAATTAGTGATCACCACTATATCCTACATCTTGTGACAATGAATTCCATACGTTAACAATGCATTCCTTTTTTCTGTTTTAGCTGTTCTTTCAATCAGTTTCATTAGAAGACACTTATGTTCTGAGAGAGGGAATAACAATTACCTTGCCATTTTTTTCATAACATGATTAAATTCAATCATCTCTTCTGTCACCTAATTTTGAAGCAAAAAAGCCCCAAACAATCCACTCTTTTCCCACAAGGCATTTGTTGGAGTCCCCCGATTCTACACTTTTTCTAGCTCAAATCCTTTTTTAAGAAAAATGATGTGCAGAACTTTACCCAGTATTCCAGATACTTTTGTATAAGGATATTACACATATTGACAATTTTATTTCCCCAATGAACACAAGTACGAAATATGCCTGTTTTTAACAGCCGTTGCTCATTGAATGGTCGACTTGAGCCATCTGCTGTGACTCCAAAGTAGCTACAGGCAGCTTAGTTCCATCAGTGGTTGTGTGCAATTGAGGCAGGATTTTTCTTTTTAATATAAAATTTATTGGGGCTCATCTTACCACAGGGTAGCTCTGGGCACTTATGTCAAGTTAACCACATTTTCCATTTGGTTGTCTGTTCACTTAGTCTACAAAAAATCTTTTGAAGTTCTTAGTCAGAGTCAGGTATGGATAGATATTGCATCCAACCCTTCTAAAGGATAGTAATTTTCAAATAATGCACTGGGGCAGGGCCCCCAACCTGTGGGTGGCAACCCAGTAACGGGCTGCGGCCTAATCGCCATTGCAATTAGGCCCCACTTGCACAAGCATCATCGCAGGCAATCGCAGCCCCACTCACGAAAACATTGCCACAAATGTTGTGAGCCCTTGCAGCACCACTCATGTGAGCAGTGTTGCGGGCACTCACAGACCCCTCTTCCTTCCCCCAGTTCCCGCTGCCAACCGAAAAAGGTTGGGGAACTCTGCACTAGGGAAATGCTGGTTTTCTGTCACACTCCAATATAAGTCTGATCACATTTTAATTATGTCAGCTTAAAGTTACTTTTCTACTTATTCCTCTTTTCACAAACATATATTCACTAGATGAAATAAGCTAGAATTGTGCAAAGTATGAGAAGATAAGGCAGCACATGTACTTCTAGGAAAAAATGGCTGTGTTAGAAACATTGTTCCTTTTAGAAATAATGCAATGGCCTTGTGTGAACAACCTCTAAACCCCATTCCGGGCATTCGTCTTGTCAAGTGTTTCAAAAAAAACAGCCAGGATGTGGCTTTGTAGGGACAGGGAGGGAGCCATACAATTTAGAGCCAGTTCTCAGTAACATCAACTGAAATGTATGGGTTTATCACACAAGCTGAAATTGTGAAGCAATCTCTTTTGCTTGCTTCCCCTCCTCCTCCATGTTTCTCACTCTTGGTGGTATATACCCATAACAAACAAAATAAGGATCAAAGAAGCAGTTTGGTTGTAATTGTCAGCCTAGAAACTCAAGGAAATCCAGTGGAATCATGAAAAAGGGATAAACATTCTTTGTTAGAATAACTAGGAATGTCACCTAGTTAATATTGTCTGATCACCTAATCACAGTTTGACTGCTCAGTGATCACCCTGCAGTTATAACATTGCATCATCATCATGTGCCCTTTCTTGACAGCTTCCCACAAGCCTAAGTCAGTGAAGAAGCCAACAGCAAGTCAGAAATCATGGTGATGTGGGGTCCTTGCTTAACAATGGCAGCTGGTACTGCTGGAGCTGCCATTCCTAAGCAGTGTTGTTGCATGACATCATGCTTAATGACCACACTGCTTGGTGCTGGAGTTTCTATTCCAATTACTATTGTTAATCAAGGACTACCAGTAGTAGAGTAGAAGTCTTTTGAGAAGAACTATCTTGCGAGGTCAAAGCAGAGCCTCCATTTAGCCTACCATTTGTTTTACTTGGGCCAGGCACGTGACCTTCCAGAAAGCTCACAGCTTGGAAATGAAGACAGCTGGTGTCCAAAAAAACCACATGCTTGGAGAAAAGGAAACAGCTTAGGCGATATCCAAAACGTCAGGGCAGGGTTGAGAAATCTGTAGCTTGGCAAATAGAGCTTAATTACAACTCCTAGCATTGTACTCTGACTAGAGTAAGTTTTATCCATCAGCATATGGAACGCCAGAGGCCTGCTTTGTTTGATGACTGTAATATTCATGTGTATTAAACTTGATTAAAAATAGTTTTAATGATTTGTATGAGTTCATTCACAATCAGAGAGCTACTTATCCGTATGGTTGACCAGGAAATTGGTAGGAATAAAAAACATCTATTTATAGATGATGATTTTTAGATTTGCAGCTGGTAGGAAAAACCTTCCTAGGGTAGACAGGGAGAGCATAAAAATCTTCCCAGGGAACGTAGGGTGAAATAATTAGATCAGGTTTGTTTCTTGACATGCATATATAGCAAGTGCTGTTTTTGTTTTTTTTCTGACAATGTTCTTCTCCTTGACCAGAATCAGAATTATGTGTCATCTCTGGCTCATATTTTAAAACCTGTCTGTTGACATTTCTCTCTGAAATGACTTTGGGAGGGGAGATGGAGCAGAATCGGAGGGACGGTGGGGCTTCATAGAACAGAGCAGGAGGAGGGATAATGGTGGTGCTTCTCTGATTTGCTTGAAGGGAAAAAATCTTTGAGTCTTTTAATAAATGCACCATTAACTTGGGATTCTTCTCTCTTTTTCAGAGTTGGCAGTGCTTAATTGCTCTCGGAGTTCCCTTCCTGGCTTGTGGGCATACGGTAAGAGTCACAAGAACTTTGCTAACTGAAGATCCGCCTTCAGAGGCAGTTAATTAATTACTGTGTCTACTGCAGAACAAGTAGCCATCAGGGCCAGTGCGTTTCTATGGTTTACTTTGTAAACATATCCAAATGTATGTGCAATTTTGCACAGTGTTAAAATTGTGATAATGGTGTTTAAAAATTATTGGATGTATATGAGAAAAGCTTATGTGCATTTTTCCTTGTTAATCCCCAACAATCACACTCGGGATAAAAATAGATTATCTTAGTACTGCATTCATTCTCAATGGAGATCTCTCTGTATGCTGCTGAAATCTACGATATGTTATAATTTAACCAAGAAGCTAATATTTCACTCCAGTTGAGGCTTACCAAATTAATGTTAATAAACCTAATGGCATAAAATTACATTTCATAAATTACCCTTTAATAGAATATTGCTAGCATCTGTAGTTGGAATACAGATATCTAAGCATGCTAGTTAAAAGTTCTTTGGAGCTCAGGAATGCATCTTTGTCCACACTCTGTGCTTCAAGCCACAAATAAATTTCTGTAGAAGCAATAAAGCTATGGGTGGGAGAAGAATCTGCCTGCCTTAAAAAAAAAAGAGGGGGGAACCCCTCCTTAAATCCTAATCATTGTCAAGCTTGTTTTCTATATGTCAGGGCAGTATTCAGACCTAGAGTAAAAACTTTATCTGTGATGCTGGGTAAATCACTATCCGTGAATGAAGAGGAGCTAGAATCTGGGGGCAAATATCCCATCTAATTAATTGAAACCCATAGACCACTCCTTTCCGTTGATCATGTAAATAGGCAAAGCTGGAAACGTCTTCCCATATCAAGTGGCCTCTGTGCCAACAAAAAGCTCTCTGTGATGCCAGGCTGAGCTGTTTCCCAGCTAAGGTGCAGACAATGCAAAAATAACCAATGACTTACCAAAAGTGGATAGATGGCCAGACTCTTTAAGTATCAGAGTCAAAACCAGGAAGACCTGCATGATTATAATGGAGAGATGAAGCCTAGTCATTAACTGCAGAGAGACTGCTTGCTCATAAGATCAAGATCCACATTTAGAACAGAAAAATTACATTCAGTACTTACAAATATTTTCCGTTGGGTTTTTTTTTTTGTGCTTAATCCTCATTTGCTCAAACAAGATAGCATTTGTATTTCCTGCCATTCTTTATGGCAGGCATGTTTATATTAAGGAACGATTTCTGGCTGTCAAATTACTTATCTATGAGAATATGAACATTTTCCTTTAGCAAGGAATGTTTCCCGGTATGAAATATTAAATAAGCACCCATTTAAAAAGTATATGCTCAGCTAAGAATGTGACTGTGTGTTATAATTGGCTTTATTTTGCTCCCTCTGTCATTTTCACTAATGATTTACCTATGTTTCTGTTGGCTGCCCCATTCGTCAAACAAAGCATTGCAAAATCTTTCCTGATATCTTAACAGTGCTCTCAGGAAAGGAATAAATATCAAGAGAGAGAGAGAGATCATATTAAGAACCAAGAACATTTCATTCCTGAGCTTTTGGTCAAGATGGAGGGCAAACAGCTTTTAATCCATGTATATATTTTTCCCTAATGGTCTTGTTTAAAGATCTTACTGTCTTACTTACTTAAGCTTGTGCAGTCTTCCCTATCAGGCCTGTATAAGATGTGTTGGGCTACAACCCCAGATTTCCCAGTCTTTGCAACCAGTAAGCGTGATAACAAAGAATTCTGGGATTTGTAGTACTATCACGTGAGAGCAGCCAAAGGAGAAAGAACAGGATTTTCCTGCTACTATTTGAGCAGAATCTCCTTCATAAAGTACAATACACTTTAAAAAGAAGGTCCTTCCCGAGTCTGAATGGAGGGGGTTGAGTCTTTAAGAGTCGCATTGAGCAATAATTCAGCCTAAGCCAGCCTGACACTATACAGCTTCTAACTTCCCCATCGTATCTGGAAGGCAAAGGTTGGCGAAGACTTGCTTGCAAATAATACTACTGATGTCCAAATACAACCTTGCGATGAAATTAATGTTTACTTGTTTACTTTGCTACAGTTGAGATGGAGGTACTAACTTTTTGAAATGTATATTGTTAATTGTGTTTCAAATTGTGAAGAAATTCCTAAATTCAGATGTTAATTGATTTGAAAAACAGGCTCTTTATGCATATTATAATACTAACTACTATTCTTGACTAAAGAAAGACTCATGGTATAATAGTGAGAACTGAATGAAGCAGCTGTCCCATTTACCATCAACACTAAGAGGTTTATGTTTGTATTTTTCCACTTTTTAAAAATATTTATGATAAATCTTGGGATGACTAATGCATTTTAGCAAGGTTAATTTTTCTTTGTTACTTTGGGCTGCTAAATTGGACTGCTCGGGGTTTGGGTTAAAACTACATTATGTTTACTTTGTATAGAATTAAAAGAGGTGATTTATCATTTTCCAAGTATTTATAAGTTTGAAAAGATTACTCAGGCTGATTTGTAACTTTTTATCAGAATTATCCCAGGTTTCTGATCAGTCTATATCAAAAGTTACTTAGTCAAATGAACTCAAGTTCAATTAAAACTCTAAGCTGCTTAACCTTGAATTAAGCAGAGTTCCTGAAATAGTAACTACATAGTCATTCTGTTGGCTTCAATGGGAACAGACTCCTAAACAGAGAATCTCCTAGCTGACCATAGCATTTCTTACTAACGATATTTTTCAGTTGGAAGGATGCAAATGTAGGAGATCTGTAGGCTTGATTTGTCAGTTTGCATGTTGAGTCTGTGGGAAGAATTTACCCTGTTCAAATATCAGAACGGCTATAGTTATAAAATTTTGGGTCACACATTGACTGTTGGGGAGGGGGAATCGTTGCCTGGAAGAGGTAAAATTGGATACACAAAACTTTCAATAGAATTAACTGGAATCATTCCACAACTCAGGGTTGGGACTTAGAGGTGATAAAGTAGACTACTTTGTACGGATGGGACCCTCTGAAACAAATCTATCCTTCTGCCAAACATATCTAAATTAAAACAGTGATTGCACAACATTTCCCATCCACTTTACAATTTACTTTCCTAGTTGGTGGGTGGTTGTTCCTGTTCTGTGGTTTTTTGTTTTTTTTGTTCCTGTTCTGTTGTTCCTGTTTTGTTTTTTTAAAGAAATGCTCACGCAACAACGAAGTTCACAGAGTTCATAGTTTGATGAGATAATTCCTACTCAGCAAGGGATTATTACCTCTACTCACTAGAAAGGAGTTTATGCAGCAGTTAAGATTTGATAGAGAACCACCCACTTCCAGTTGTAGGCAATGTAGATTTGCTACAGCAGAGTATTATATTCTCTGTGTAGACGTATCAAGCTTTGTATTGTGCACGGATGATTGTTTTCCAGTTTTGTTAGCATTATAGTTTACACTGAGGCTGGTTGTGTAATTCTGCTGTTTAAAACAAACAGCAGGCTCTCAGCTGTTCTACACTATTTCTATGCACTTTAAACTTGTAAGTTCTCAGAAGGAAGATAAACTGCCTCTTGGATGTCAATTTCTGTCTGACGCTATTTGAATATAGTACGAGATTTCAAAAAACAGATATGTAGCAATCATGTATTAAAACATTTGAGCTACATAATGGCTTGTACAATGTGAAACAAATGTCTATTTTTATCTGACTTAAACCAATCTGTATACCTAATTTTGATTAAAAAATGGAACATTTTTCAGCTTGGGTCTCTTTCTTTTTAAATTAACATCATGAAGATGATCTAATTTGGGTCACAGCATAATATCTTTCCCAAACACACATGGAAAACATTTCCTCTAATTTAGAGAATGGGCAATTTCCCTCCTGCATTCATTTGAGTGTGGAAGAAGGTTGAACACATCTTGATGAATTATCCCCTCATTGAAAGGAATCTGGAAACTCTTCCTCTCTCTAGTATAACACAATCAACATCTGTGTGAAGTTTTCTATATTATCCTTATAATAAAGAGTAATGGCCTAGAATGGCAGCTACACTGTAATTGAGCTGTGGTGGCACAGTGGTTAGATTGCAGTATTGCAGGCTAACTCTGCTGACTGCCAGCAGTTTGATCCTGACCAGTTCAAGCCTTCCATCCTTCCGAGATAGGTAAAACAAGGAGCCAGATTGTTGGGAGCAATATGATGACTCTATAAACTTCTTAGAGAGGGCTGGCTGTAAAACACTCTGAAGCAGAATATAAATCTAAGTGCTATTGTTAATTTGAACAGAATGACTTCTTGACTGTATGAGAACCAAGGTTCACCATTATTAGGGACTGGCCAGACGCTTTGGCAAAAGGTAAAGTTTGAATGAAAAAAGCAAAGTGTATTGAATCCTCTCAACTAATACCTGTTGCTAAACATAGCTTCCTGTATTTGAATAAAACTTTTTTAAAAAACTATTTGAGTTTTTATCCCCATCATCGTCACATCCTATGGCTGTGAAATTTATGATGTGAAATCATATACCGTTTCCTCTCTGAACCTACTACAAATATTTTTGTGTCTGCCCTGAGATCTTCTGTTACTCAAGAATTGCACTAGAAGCACTGATTTGATACCTCAATTTTTACAAATATGGATTCTTTGGAACATGCGTTTTTCTTGCATTTTGATATTTCCATGCTGTCAAAAATGCTGTTTTGTTTTTAGATTTCCAGTAAGCAATTTGAACTTTTCATATTATTAAGATGAGATGAACAAAAACTGAAGACCTAAAGGGTCATCTTTAAAACTTGCTTTAATACCTGACTTTGTGCAAATAAGAAAGAAACTTTGAGTCCTCACTCCTGTAAAGTTGCAATTAGTAAAGTAAAGGTGCAATTTGGAGCCTCTGTGGCGCAGTGGTTAGAGTGCAGTATTGCAAGCTACTTCTGCTGCAGCCAGCTGCCTACAATTTGGCAGTTTGAATCTCACCAGGCTCAAGGTTGACTCAGCCTTCCATCCTTCTGAGGTGGGTAAAATGAGGACCCCAATTGTTGGGGGCAATATGCTGACTCTGTAAACCGCTTAGAGAGGAGCTGTAAAGCACTATAAAGCGGTATATAAGTAAGTGCTATTGCTATTGCTAGTAAACAGGGACGCTGGCAAATAACTAAGATGGAAAACAAAGGAACTGCTGAAATATCAGTTGCTGATCACTTGGAAAGAAACAGTTTTTTTTTTAAAAAAACAACTTTTTATCTTGATCAAGTCAAAAAGTAACAATTACACAAATAGGAGAAGCAATGTGGAAGTTTAGATTAAATCATTTAGGACTTGTTCCTATTTATTGGTCTTGCTTTAGATTATGTGTGTCCAACTTTTTGTCTTGCTTGAGTCGCACTGAGTGAAGAGGAATTGTCTTGGGTTGCATATAAAATATATATATTATTAATATATATTCATGTATATAATCATATGATGTTAAAAATGTATGAACCTGTGGGGTCGCATTATTAGCTATCCAGGGCCATGTGTGGCTTGGACATGTCGCTTTAGATAAATGCAATAAATACCACACAAACATACACACACATGCACTCACGCACGTACGCACGCATGTGTTTCATATGACTCCATAGCCATATTATTGATCTAATTTGCAGAAAAACAGTTTGCAGTGGTAAAATAAAACATTAACATATACTTGGCCAATGGAGCAATGTTATAAGGCTTATATACTTCCCACTAAGAAAATATATTTCTAGTATATTCCAAGTAATTTTATATGCAGATTAAATTAAAACTAATGCAGTCATCCTCTTGCATACATACTACACATTATGAGAATTTTTTTTGCTTTTTCCTGTGACAAGCTTTCTTTGCCAGCTTTAAAGGAACTGGAAAGCGTAAGTAATTGTTTTTCTCCCTAAGAAACATTCCAATTCTTACAATATGAAAAACATACACAATTTTTTATCACAAAAATGTTTGGGAATATTCAATATATCAGATACAAAGCGAAAAAAATGGCTTATTGGGGAAAAATGTCAAAGCCTTCAAATACAATCATGACTCATTGAAATATTAATTTAGCATAAGTCTGGCAAGTTGAGATGTAAAACAACATTTGTAAAAGCCAGAACAATGTGTGCATTCATCTAGTTGCCAGGTAATCCTAGACTGTTGTTTTTCTGTGCTAGAAAAGGGTACTCATTTTAAGATTAATAATGTCTTGTGAGTGACATATTGCAAGTCTCATCACAATTAAGAAGCTGTGGTTGTATGTACAATAGCCCTTCAAAATATAGAACATTTGTAGCTCTCCAATTGCACCACTAAATTTCTTGAACCTCAGCCCTGATTTTTAGAAGTACTGCTGAAGAGAACGTTTAAATCTCTTGGATTCCCAAGAACATTGAAACACTTTTAAACTATATCCTTTTAAATGCCTCAAATTCCAAGTGAAAGGAAGAGAGAAGCACTGCCATGTATGAACACTCAATACATGTTGAATTTCTTAATATTTTGCTAGGTATAGGAGATATTTATGCCTAGTTCATAGTAAGCCACACCCATCGTTTTTATAGCAGGTAGGAACATGTTACAGATTAATTCTTTCCAATACTAGGAATGCAGAAAGAACTTGAAATATTAATTTGGTATATTTCTCAAAACACACAAATAAGGTAGTGAGAAATTGATATTGCAAATAGTCTTCAACTTGTGAGTCTAAATGAGATTGAGAGTGTGATTTAGTTACAACAAATTGCTTAACAGCTGAAATTTTATTCTCTGTATCTTAAACCCCAGTTTCATGAGTCTAAAAAAATCTGATGAGGCTTGTTTATGCTGATTCAGTGATCTTTGCATGTGTTCCAGAATAGGAATTCTGGAATTTCCTAGAGCAGATTCAGATCGTGACTAAGGAAAGTGCATTCCTTCCATTATAATTAAAAAGGCAAAGAAATGAAAACACTTAATCCAATAATGAATTTAAATCCAACAATTCACTCCTAAGTAATAGGAAGGGGGTGGCGGTTCAAAGAGTAATATTTCTACATGAATTGAAGAACAAATGATTGCCAAACATAACTAAAAAAAGTTCTCATCAGTCAAGCAGTGCAACAAATAGTATGTTAATCTGCAAAACATTAATTTGTACCAAGTTGATGCAAATTAATGGAAAGTCTACTTAATGTAGATGTGTCTCCCAACTAGCAGCCAGGAAGGGCATCTGCAAAGAGGAGGTGTGTGTTAAATATTCAAAATGGCAATGACTGCCATATTGACTTTTTTTTCACACCCTTTAATTCATGGCTATCCCTGCAATTGTTACAACTAAACTTAAGGTAAAATGAAGCTGTTGTACCTATGCAGAACAGAACATGCTCAACCCCCCCTACATATTGTCTCAATCAGTTATATGAACATCTGGAGCACTAGAATTTGCAAGATGGAGATCCCATTCACCCAAATTGAATGATTCTGTACCAGGGTCTTATTTTCTGAATTACACTGTACAGCTTTGTGAGGAGGCATAAAAAGATGAGGAAATTAACTAGTATCATACATGCTTGCTAACAATCAACTACTGTTCAAAACACACCACCTACTCAGATGCAAATGTTTGCTTTGCAGCTTCAGGCAAAATACGGTTAAGATTTTTATCAGGTATTGCTGAAATGATGACGTGTTTTTCAGCAAGGAAGCTGATCTCTCCAAGCGTCAGCTACAAAGAACAGGCCCAGAGAGAGAGACGGAGAACAATCTATCCTCAGGGATTTGGTTCTCTGATGTTTTCAAGAAACTAAGATTCCCCCAACCTATTTACTATGGACTGTCATTTCCATGGTTATGCTAGCCAGGGGCAATTGGAGTTGTAAATATAAAATTCCAGATATAAGGAAGGCACCTACTTGGGCAAGTTTGATCAACACCCAGCCTTTCATCTTCGAGGCCTTTGCTCAGAAGATCTTAAAAACCCTTCTTTAGAACTTCAACACATCCTGAAACAAACTCCTGAAGAGATTTAGTGCCAACTGTATTTATTAAATATTTAGACAAGGAACAGTAGAATAGGATCAAATAATGGCCGCTACGTTATCAAAGATTCATTCACTGATATAACGAATCCCTTTAACCCTTAGAATAGGCCAAATAGGTCTGTCCCTTATATAAAACAGGAGTCATTAATTGGATTTTGAGAACAAAATATCTCTATGAAGTATTTCTATCTTCAAAGACATTTGACAATGATTTTAAAAGCCTTCCTATTCTACAAAGAAAAAAATAGCTTCTAGGCTAAGATGTAATTTACTGGCAAATTTAGCAGTTTTGCCTGGGAGTGGTTTGTTCATAAGAGCCTGGTTCAGCCCTCTTAAAAAATGAATCACCGCCAGTGGAACTTTGGAACGCTGTGATTGGATTGTGCATTCCTATGATTGGCTGTCAAGTAACTTCTCGCTTCTAACCTGCTCAATTCTGTAGCACACCGGATGCTCATCCTCGCTTAATTTTCAAAGGGAGCCTGACAAATAGAGCACCTGTGATCTCTGGAAATAGATCTTAGTATTTAAGTAGTTGTTTGGATTATTCAGCAATGGATTGGGTTCGCCTACTGTGCTAGGCCACAATGTGGCTTGTTTTGCATTCAGCAAATAACTGCATTATGGCCTACAAAAAAAGGGGGGGGGGCGTATTATGTCAATTTTCTCTTGAAATCCATAGATTTTGTTGCTGTTCTTCATGGTTAAAAGCTGGCTTCAAATTATCTAAGAGAACTCGGAGATTAAAACAAACTTGGAAAAATTAGAATAGGGCCATGCTTCATTACACTAAGGTCCTTTCTCAGCTTGGAATTGTGTCAGAATTGCACACTCAAAAACCTAGGCTAGCCAATGAAATAAATGATCTGCTGGAAGATAAGAAGCAGCTTTGCTTGCCATTTCCTGGGTGATTCCTTTAAAAGCTAGTCACCTCCTAGGGAATTTGGAGATCTCATATTTGATTTCTGGATTTTACTTCTTTCAGAATTTCTAACTGCCAACTTCTCTTTTTTTGTCTTGCCTAGTATCATCTGGGACTCACTTCTCAGCCTGAACTCTTTCTTCTGAACAATGTTGATGCTGTCCCAATCACAAACAGATGAAATCCTGTCCACCACCGTCAACCGAGTGTAACTTATTTGAAACACCTTTTCAGTGCTGCACAAAACCAAATTTTGATTGGTTCTGATATTAGCGGGTACAAGTCAAGAACTGCCAATGGAGTCTGAGCCTCCTCTTGAAAGAAGAAGCAGGAAGGCGAGTCAAATTATGAAGAGTTATCTGTTACACTGGGAAACAGACCTCTTTAGAGGCTGGCTGTACATGAGGTCATCTATGAAGGCTATTAAAGGACTATTGACAAAGCTGAAGCATACCTTGTAAGTGAGAAAAATGGTTCTAATTGACAGACAGCTGCAAAATGCAGAAGGTAACAAAAAGGTGAAGAGCTATGAATGAAATAAGGGGGCTCAACTTAATATTTATTTTTTTTGCACATCTCAGTTCATTTATGAGGAGGCTGGAAGAACAATTACACTGGAGAGAGTCGCAAATAAAGGGAGAGTTTGGTACCCTCTTCCTCTTTTTCCACTTAAAAATCCTTACCTCTTTATTGGTATAAATAGGTACATATTTGTAAATAAAAGTTCTGATAGGAAGCATCCCACTTAATACAAAATGTCATTAATCTGTTTTGGAAGGATTCACAATTCTCTCTTAACTTCTGATTTCTGGAATGCTGTTAGATTGTGTTCTAGAAATTAAGCAATATCCTGCTTTAATTCAAAAGGAAAATTGAACAGAACTTTCTGAAACTCTTAATGATCATAATCCACCAGGAAGAGTATCTGCGTGAGCCCTATATAAGACATGAAATAAAGATGAACAAATAGAAGATGGAATAAGAACACATTTCAAGTTTTTTAGGATTAGACCAGTATTTCTCAATCTTGGCAGTTTGAGGATGGGTGGACTTCAACTCCCAGAATTCCATTGGCTGAGGAATTCTGGGAGTTGAAGTCTACCCATTTTCAAGTCCTCAAAGTTGAAAAAGAGTGGTTTAGACAAAAAAATTTGGTAGGTTTCCCAGCGATGTTCCTATCCTAAATTCAATGTTTCATCCCAATTCCTTCATATGTCATATTCCTGTGCTTTGCATACATGAAAAGCATGTGTTTGCTAACCCTTTGGTTCCCTATTTTGTTTAATTGATGTAGGGAGTTTTTTGTTTCCTTTTGTTCCATGCAAGTCTAATTCCTGAGCTAAAGAGCATACTATTTGCTTCAGTGTGCTTAAACTGCAGATTCTGCTTAGCCCAAAATCATTCTGAATTGTCATTGTTTTTCCAACTGCGTCCCTTATTCTTTTCTCCAGAAGCTGTAAGACCATAGACTCTAAGGAAAAAACATGATAATCCTATATTTTTACTAAGAATAAATAAACCTAGAGGCTGTTGTTTCTTCTCAAGAAAGTTGAATAGTGAGAAGAAGAATATAGAGAAAGGTAAATTCCAAAGAAATCCACTGTAGGTCCTCTTTCTTAATTGCTGGTGGAAAACTCCAGCCCAATGATGGCCCCAAAACTCTGGCTGTTCCACTAGCAATGTAAGGGCATGTCAAGTGGGTTAGGGAAGCTTTGGATGCATTAGTGTCCCTGATCTTTAATGACAATTATCATCAAGAAGGAACAGAAGTAACAAATCCAATAATAATTCTCCCTTGTCCCAATTTCTTGAAGATTAATCAACCTTCTTTTCTGAGCTTGAATTAAACATGAAGCCTTTTGCTCAAGAAGTTCTATATCTTGAAGACTTTTGCTCTCATCCTTGAGTTTAATCTGTTCTGCTTTTTCTGGCTTCTGCTAGCATTGTTCAAGTTATGCCTCAGGCTTTGGATAAAAGTGTTTGTTCATTCAAGTACAAAGAAAGTTTCAGGCACATTTTTACAGTTGGAGAGACAGAACTGGGAGGAATTTCTTTGATAGAGAGCAGGGGTCTCCAAACTTGGCAACTTTAAGACTTGTGGACTTCAATTCCTAATGTTCCCCAAACAGCATGGCTGGCTAAGAAATTCTGGGAGTTGAAGTCCACAAGTCTTAAAAGTTGCCAAGTTTGGAGACTCCTGATAGAGATTATACACAATCCGATTTACATAGTTCACCTTGGTTTCAAGTCAGAAAAAAATATAGTGCTAGACAGATTATTCAAAATGCTACCTGAGCATGCACAGGATTGAAACCTTGTACTTACTCTCTAAGCTTTCTTATAAAACTTATTCAATGCAGTATTAAGATTGGAGGAATTCCACCACAGACTATCCACTCAATCCTTGTATCACTTTTCCCTTTGAGAAGTAGCTTTCTAGCCCTCATGACAGGATCACTTAAAAAAAAAAAAAGAAAGCCACGTGTGATAAAATACATATATTTTACTTGAAATCCTATATTTTGCATTTGATATTTCACTTCCCATTTCGTCTCCTTTTCTGTGATTGCCAGCAACTTCAAAGTCCATTCCCATTTTCCTGCAGTCCAGTTCCAGAATAAAAAGACAGGTTTTAAAAGATCGTGTAGGAGATAGCGTACTCTACATCAAACAATTTTCATATCTTCTATCTCGCATCTGAGAATAAGGATACCGTGGTATCTCTCATTGTAAAATGCATAACAGAGTTATATAAATTCTTCCAACTTGCATTGTCTAATCTGATGCTTAAGTTTATTACAGGTAGGCAAGCTCCTTTTCTGCTTCGGATAATAAGCCTCTCGTTTTACCCAAGTCATACGTTCATGTTGTAAAAGTTGGTGATGGTTTGTGTAAAGAACCAACTTCTTTATGTAAACGTGGCCTCCCATCTCATCTCCTTTTTAACCATCATTGGTGGCATACCTTAGCATGACCAGATTTATTTGTTGTTTTCACATTCCAGTGTTAAGATTTAATTTAATTTCCAGACCTTTATGAGAGGATGCACCTAGATGCAAAAATAAAATAAACGCACTCAGCATTGAACTTTGATTTCAGAAATTTCCCCCTCCCATTCCAAAACCATTCAAGTTTCCAATCCTTACATTCAGAAATAAATTGGCAATATTGGTAGAAAACACTAATGTTCATAAATACTACAGCTGCTTTAGTTGGCCAACGTGCATCCTATCTCTGAATATTAGATATTCTCTTTGATTTTGGAAATCTAATGTTGACATAGCTTTAAAACAAAGTTATGCCAGCAAAGTCTCCTAGTCTTTAACCATGACAGGTAGATGTTCTTTTGCAACAGTCTTGTATGTAGTTTGGGGCAGATGTGTCTTGTTCAGCAATAAATTGAGACTGGCTTCTAAGACTGGCTGCAAAGCTGTTGCCAAAACTTTGCTTTCTGCTTCAGATTGAAGAATGTAATATTCCTATGCTCAAACTGATGTCCAAGTCTCTTACTTGACCTGGATGCACAGGTACATTTGAACTCACTAGGTTGATGGTACTGCCAGAACGATCAGATAGCAATGAAAATGATTCAAGGTGCTCAAAATATTTGTAACTGGGCAATAAAATATTTGGTTTAGTGCCTTTGGTATCAATTGCTTTGAAAAGTTTAATGTTACAAAATCCATTTTCCTTTTTGTTAATTTTGCTTGATATTTGGTACTAATTTATTTGAAATGTTGGGTCAGCCATTTTGGTTTATTTAAATGAAAATCCAGATCTTCAAATAAACATCAAATACCTACTCCTCTTTTGGGGATCTCATCTTATACCAAATGCACGTCATTACAATTCCTTGCATTCTGTGACTTTTTAAAAAATTAATAATAATACAGAACTGCTTTAAGTACAGTAATTGCAAACATGAGAACCAATGGTGGGTTTCAAAGTGATTTACCATCGGTTCGGTGGGTGTGGCTTGGTGGGCATGCTTTGCGAGTGTGCCAAACACACACTCTGCGCATGTGTAGAGGCTTTCCTGCTAACCTCCTGCAATCCCTGCTGATGCGCAGCAATCTGCTATGCCGTGCAAAGCAGCTGCGCTTCAAAAGCAGGGAATAAAAGTCAGTATGGGAGCCCAGGCAGGCAGGTGGGCCCAACAGCAGCTCGTCAGAACCGGTTCGGTCTCAGCTGATCTTTGGCGCTACCAGTAAGCCAGAACCGGGCTGAACCGGTAGAATAGCACCACTGATGAGAATTGCTCTCTCCCCTCATTCTTCTATCTGAATGATATTGTAAAAACACTTGGATGGGTGAGAGGAAGAACACCGAAGCTTCAGAGGAACTACTCTGGAGGTAGATAATTAGTGCTAAATAGAAGTTTCTGAGGAATACTTGAAAGGTAGGAAAGGAAGGAAGAGAAAGAAAAAAGAAAGAGAGAGAGAAAGAGAGAAGGAAATATATAGGTACAAACCAGGGATGGGATCCGACTGGTATAACTACCGGTTTTGTCTATTAGCGTTGCATGCGCATGCATGAATCATGGGAGTGCAATTTACAACCTGCTGAGCTGCCTGGACAGCTGATCAGCGCTGCATCCAGGTGCACAGCGGTTGGAAAAGCCCTTTTTTCCTGCTTTTTCAACTGCAGCTGTGTTGCGCAAAACAGCTGAGGTTGAAAAAGCAGGAAATAAAGGTCAGGTAAGAGCCCGGGCGGGTGGGTGGGCCACAACAGCAGCAGACATAGAACCGGTTCTACGTCTCCTGCTCTTCGGAGCAACCTGTTCTACAGAGGTGGACAGAACCGGTAGAAACCCACCCCTGGTACAAACTGCTTGAATGGGTATTGTGGAAAAACTTTCAATGTGCTGCAGAATCTTCAAAATTGTTCCCAGAAATGGTGCCCATCTTAAGACAATTACCAGCATTGGTGTCTGCACAAACAAGATGACACTTGTGGGATCATGATGCCTTGTCTGTTTTTATTATGTTCGTGCATGTGCAAAGGAGGTGGGGTTTTCTGTTGTGATGTCGCAGCTTCCATCATTCCCTGTTTATAAACTGCCAGTTACCTGAATCAGCTGTCCGAATTTGCTTAGATAAACACTCTTTAATTACATCCAAGATAATCTGGGAGTTGACTTTGTGTATAGAATCCATAAGATATTGTAGCTGACTTCTTGACATATAAGTATTGCTGCAACTAGTGCAGGAGTGAGCTGCTTCCAGACCACATACGGGTCTCCAGCTCCTTTCTGCCCTGTCCAGAGCCCCCTACAATGCTATATATTGGCAGCAAAATCATCCATTCAAATTGCAGGTAAAATGGATGCCTTAATCTTCCAGTAATGTTAATGCACCTATGTTGTGAAAATAAGGCTGGAAG
The DNA here is from genome assembly GCF_900518735.1 of Pseudonaja textilis. The sequence goes on from NW_020769380.1 coordinate 1,912,499, forward strand.
CCTCACTGCCATGCTTCAGTTGAAGTCAGAAGCTGAACAAGTGTCAACTTTGTTCTTTCTCAGCTACTTGGGAAGTGCAGAAATAATGTTTGAGGTTGATGAGAAAAGCTGGACAACTTCGGAAAACAAGATATAACAAGTATTACAATACCTCTGTTACTTTGAAATAGAAAACTAAATAAATTGCAGGTGACAAAAATATATATATATATTGATTTTTAAACACAACCTAAAATAAAAGGGCTTGCACAGCTCCATTCTGAAATCAAATGCTGTTCTTAAAGCAGCCATTTAGTATCTACTTCTTTAGAGTCTACTTCTTTAGAGTCCGTTCTCCAAAATGGAGAGAGAATATCAATCCTGCCCTCCCAATATTGTTCTGAAGTGACAGCCAGATTGCTAAACTCAGAAGAGTAATCACAATCTTAAATCACGATCCCTAAAACACTAGACTTCCTTTTTGTTGCTTCATATTGGATGTGTAAATTCAACATCATGACTCCAAACCATCTTTTAAAAAAAAATTCTTATGATTGCAAGCATAATCTAAAGAAGAAAGTGATATCTTCACAGGAATTGGAAACAATGCATATAAATTAGCAGGTGGTATTCATGGCCTGCTTTTCTGTATAAATCACTTTTGTTCCTGGAAAGGATCCTGTTTTAATATATTTCTTTTGGAGACGATCAGTGGTCAGAATACAGAATAACAGAGTTGGGAGGGACTTTGTAGGTCATCTAGTCCAACCCCCGGCCCAAGCAGGAGACCCTATGCCATTTCTGACAAGGGGCTGTCCAGTCTCTTCTTGAAAGCCTCCAGTGATGAAGCACCCACAACTTCTGGAGGCAAGTGGTTGATTGTTCTGTCAGAAAATTTCTCCTTATTTCTAGGTTGAATCTCTCCTTGATCTGTTTCCATCCATTGTTCCTTGTCTGGCCTTCAGGTGTTTTGGAAAATAGATTGCTTCCTTCTTTTCTGTGACCGCCTCTCAAATATTGGGACACTACTCTATACAGTATGTCATCCCTGGTCCTTCTCTTCACTAGACTACTGAAGAAGGCGGAAGGAAGTACAGACATGACCTTCAGTGGTGGGAAGGAAGCCAAAGGAAGGATGAAGGGAGCTTCACATGCTTTAGATTTCCTGATGTGAGTCAATCTTTTTCCTAACTATTTTTTCTTTTAATGAAAAATATCCTTAATAATAATCCCTGAAGAAGTGCAATTTTGCACCAACTATAATTAAGGACTTCCCAGCTACAGGATTATTGTCTGGGAGAAGCCAATAGGTCATCCAGAGAAGAACAAATCCAAATTGGATCCAGCATATAAGTAGTCTTCGACTTAAGCCATCCCTGCTTCTCCCAGACAATAATCCAAAGCTATGTGAGACTCCTTTCATTCTTCCTTTGGCTTCCTTCCCACTAGTGAATGTCATGTCTGCACTTCCTTCCCCCTTCTTCACTAGTCTAGTGAAGAGAAGAACCAGGGATGACATATAAAGAATAGAATAGAATAGAATAGAATAGAATAGAATAGAATAGAATAG
>NW_020769380.1:1922795-1996547 GCF_900518735.1 Pseudonaja textilis
AAGAAAGAAAGAAAGAAAGAAAGAAAGAAAGAAAGAAAGATGGAAAATCTGTGAATATTTGCTGTGGTGAAAAAAATATGAGACATTTGTTTTTGTTTGATTTATTGAATTTATATGATGACCATCTCACTGTTACAGCAACTTGTGCTGCTTACAGTATGATCAAAAGACAAAAAAGATAATGCAAATGTATTAAATGTACGAGGATTATATAGGAAACTAAAAACCAACAGGACAGGTGACATGCTGGTGGTGAATCATCTCTCTACCCTCATTAGCCACCCTCAACACAGCATGCTCTTATCTGGGCTCCAGGCCAGCCCACAGAACCAGGGTTTTGACGTTTGGTGTCACAGACGAAAAGCTCTCTCCTCTGGAACCTCCTCCAGTTATCTTAGTTGATGGCAGGCGTGGAGTTCAGGAAGCTGCACTTCTGTTTATAAAATTTCCTTTCCAAAGAATTCAAAAGGCTTAAAATATGACTTGAGAAATTCTGCCTGCCTTTTCCTTACTAGACCATGGTTCTGAACAAAGGGCATTCCCAGACATAAACAGACCATAATCTACATGGTGCCACATCTCAGTCTGACTTCCTTGTGACCCAATCTTATCCTCAGGAATTCCTGAAAGAGTCACCTAAGGGTCACAGAATCAGACCCCTGAAGTTATTAATGGAGTAATTTGAATTTCCTCTCTCTCTCTGCTGTTCTAGGCAAAAACGGTGAATAGTTTATGTCAGGTGAACACAGCCTAAAAGTTGCACTCTGTGTACCCACCTAAAACGAGTTGTTAAAATATTCTCTGCAAATTCCTAATAGTTGTATGTAACTTTATTTTTCTAAGCAACTAGTTCAAAGGTTTTGTTCCTTCTTTATTTAGTACATGTATTAGCTTAAAAATTGGCTGATTCAGCTATGGCTATTATATATGGTGTGCATATATCCAGATGCCCTCTAGATGGTAGCAAAGAGATACAGAAAACCTTTTTTTTTCTTTTTCTTTTTGCTAATGTTTTTTTCAGACTGTTGCAGCCCAAATATGGTAGCCTTCGCTTTCCCTACGGCTGGGTTCATAACAGTGTTAAACCACAATTACCTAAGTACTGTCTGTGGAGCAAGAAAATTACGTGTGAGTAATCCATGGTTTATTGACCCATAGGCAAATGAACGTAGCCAATACAATCAAGCTGTAGAATTGGATACCTGATTGTTTGGTACGATAAGGCATCTCGTAATTGTATGTTCTGCATTTGCATTAAAGGACAAAGGGAGTTATCAGCCTGTTCTCCTCTGCAGGTTTGCAGATAAAACATATGAGAACAATATATACAATAAACTATATTCTTTATACATTGATGCAAATGAAATGATATTCTTCCTGGGGTTGATCTGAATGGCCAGCACAAGTACAGAACACTAATCATTTTTTAAGAGAGGGAAAATACATTGATATCCCCAGCCCATCAGGAAGGCGGTTTTTATTCACTTTTCCTGCTATGTCTTAAACGCAGCATTTTTAAACTTGTGCCAGCTTGGAAACTATAATCACCACTGTTTGCCTGCTGCACTTCATTTTGTTGTAGGCAAATTCCTTCCCTCCAATTGGCTACTTTGTGCTGTGGCAGAAATGAGCCTCCCTTTCAGTCACCGGTTGCTTGGTTGCTGTCTTCCTCAGCCATTTTATTCTGGGTTGCCTGGCCAATTTCAAAATGAACCTCTCTCTCCCCCTGCCCCTGCATCCCAACTTACTGATTGATGCATCTATAAAATGTTGGACCTTTTCTTCCTTTGTTTTTTCTTCTTATTGTAAGGACTAGCTTACCACGAGAGTCATGGAAAGGAGGAGAGTGGTAGTATTTTTTTCTTTTTCTCACATGAATATGGAACTGTTTGGGCCTTGTTTACACAGTGCAATTGACAAGTAGGATGGTGCTTTGGCAATGTTTTCTCTTTCTGTTTCTTTCAGACCTATCCACTAATGCAAGCGTCCCCAATCCAGAGGTGGTATTCAGCAGGTTCTGACCAGTTCTGGAGAACCGGTAGTGGAAATTTTGAGTAGTTTGGAGAACCGGCAAATGCCACCTCTGACTGGAGATTTGTCAGTATCCTTCCGCTGCCGCGCCCACCCAAGCCACGCCCACAGAACCGGTAGTAAAAAAATTTGAATCCCACCACTGCCCCAATCCCTGGTTAGTGGACCAGTATCAGTCCACGGCCTGCTGGGAACCAGGGTGCACAAGTGGTGGGTGATCTCCCAAAGCTTCATTTGCACAAGTGGCGTGTGGGTGTGCATCCCCTCCTGTCCTGCCGCTGCTGCCTCTGCCGCTGCCACTGCCAGTAAATAGAGGTGGAAAACCACTGCACTAATGAATGAGAAGTGTCAAGTATGCAGTAGGTACAAATAAAAGGAGACTTATATAAAAGGTCTTTCAGTGGAGTAGGGGTCAGTGGAATAGGGACTAAGAGAACTAAGCAGAAATTTCCAGAACTAAGGAGAAATTTCCTGACAGAACAATTAATCAGTGGAACAACTTGCCTCCAGAAGTTGTAAATGTTCCAACACTGGAATTTTTCAAGAAGAAATTGGACAACCATTTGTCTGAAATGGTATATAGGGTTTCCTGCCTGAGCAGGGAGTTGGACTAGAAGACCTCTAAGGTCCCTTCCAACTCTGTTATTGTTTTAGGGCAGGGGTGTCAAACTCAAGGCCCGGGGGCCGGATCCAGCCCACAGGGTGCTTACATCTGGCCTGCAGGGCTGCCTTGGAAACAGCAAAGGACCAGGCTGCAGTGCCTCTGCAAGTGAAAACGGAGTTCGGGAGGGCTGCGGGCTGCCCTCTTGAGCTCCATTTTCACTGACAGAGGGTTGCAGCAGCCAAAAACAGAGCTCGGGAGCCTATTTTCACTGGCAGAGCGCTCGGCCCGCCACAGGTAACCCCAAACACAAGTGATGTCAAGCTGGCCATGCCCACCCTGGCCCCCCAAGGTCAAACACAACCCTGATGAAATTGAGTTTGACACCCTGTTATAGGGGATCCACCAATCAGAGGTTGTACTAAGTACCTGAACAGATCACAAAGTCATCACTGGGGTCAAAGAGGAGGAAGCAGGTGAAATCCAAAAAGGGAATGTGTAACCAGGTTTCACTTCCAAACAGTTTAAGAATGAAGAAGTTTTAAGCTGCAGTATGAAAGAGACCTTGGCTTAACAATTTGTTCTTATGGGATGCACTTTGGCTTCATGTATTTCTATATACTCTTATTTAGAGTAGCCAGTTGCAGCAGCATGCTTCTGTTTAACTCTTCCTTTTCTCATACATTACTTCAAAATGGACAAGAAGGAAAATGGAGTGTGCAACCTCACTTGAGAACTGGGGAATTTCATGGCAGGCAATTACTTGAATCCAAACTGATGCTGAAGAATTCTGCAACCGAGGAGAAAGGTTCCAATTGATGATCCAGCCCCTTTCTGCTTTCTGCTTCTGTTTAAACAATGTTCATTTGCAATACATTACATGGGAGCAAGTCCCAGAGAGTTTAGTGAACTGAATAGACATTTATGGGCTTACACTGGTAATTTGCTACAGTTGGCAGCATCTACACAGGCAGGAGACAGAGGTTGAGAAGAAAGGAGATGTCACGCGGTAAGAGATGAAGGCAACGCTTCTTAAATTACATTGCTCTCCAACTGTTCACAATTCACTGACAAGCCTATTGTTTCTTTTTAATAAAAATCAAAGCAGATTTAAATGGAGCTGGGAAGGGTTGAGAAAGGATGGTAAACCTTGCTGTCATATTTAATTACATACCACTCTGCTACTTTATTAGGGGAGAAAAACATAGCGTGGTTAGAGTAAAAGTGGAGTATAAAAATGATTGGGGGGAGGGAACACTTACAGAATAATAATAGTATTAAAATTACTGTAAAATCCTGAGGTCACCTTCCCTAGCCTTAAAAACTTACTTTAAAAAGCTGGGGGAAAGGATGAAGAAAAAAATGCCAAGGGATGAAGATAGCACAGGCTTGTTTGTTACAGGCATAACTTGCCTTTTGATAAAGGGGAAACCTAGATGGTACGCGCGCACACACAAACAATGTATACATGTACATTAATGGATGCATTTCTCATCAGGGATCTTCACTGATGTGTTTTAAATGCAAACGTGAGTATGTTTGTCTGTGAGATGTGATAAGAAATGTAAGCAAGTCACATAAATACATGTGTGTGTTATATGTGTGTGTGTGTGAATCAGTGGTGGGATTCAAATTTTTTTACTACCAGTTCTGTGGGCGTAGCTTGGTGGACGTGGTGTGGCTTGGTGGGTGTGGCAGGGGAAGATTACTGCAAAATCCCCATTCCCTCCCCACCCCACTAACCTGCTTTCCAGCTCCGTTCTCCTGTGCAGGGCAACAAAAGAAGATCCAGCCAATCAGCTGGGGCTTGGGAGGCAGAGAATAGATGGGAGCGACCAAAGGGATTGTGATAGGAAAGAAAAGTAATATGTGGCAAATTTTACTTTTGACAGCTTATTCTTTGCATCCTAATTTTTGTTCCTCAGATCCTAGGTTCTCACCCACCTGCTTCGTTCCTTTGATACCTGTTTGACCACTTTCGTATGGTTCCCGCTCATAAGTGAGCTTCAGGCCCGGCAGATTCTGAATCAAACTTCCTATTTTGCTCTAGTCTAGTGTCTCTTGTCAATCTGGATTTGTTTTGCTGGTTGGACCTGTTTTTGGCAGGAGCTGGGTCACACATTTTAAGTATTACCCCGACTTTCTGTGGTCCTAATTGTGCAAAGAGGCCTGAGGTGGCTCTTGCCAAGCTTTGCTTCCTCGTGAAAGGGGCTCAGCTACAGGGAAAGAATTTCAATCTATTCTTGGCATCTCGGTGTTATTTTTTTCGTCGATCAAGCCTACAATCAAATACCTGTTGGGCGCATAGTGTGCTTAGTGAAGGTTACATAATTAAGCAAATAGATGTCCTTTTTCTGTGGCCAGAGCTACATTCTTTGGATCATTTCTTCCAAGGAAAACATAAAAAAGGACTGCATACATAGAATGGAAACCAGCATCCCCATAGGCCAGGGTTATTTAATTGCGAAGTAAATCGTACATTAGAAGAAATCAACAATATAACATTTTAACACAGTCATTAAAAATCCCAATTTTACCGGATAACTTTTTTAAATCCAGTTTCTAAAATTGGCCAAAGGCAAGGAGCATGTATCTGGGGCAGGGGTTGAAAGAAAATCCCTTCCTTCCAAAGTGTATATCCTGCCGTAAACAAGTGAAATTTCAGCCAAAAGTTGAAGTAGGCCTCATTCAGTGACAGCTCAAGCTCCACCCCTTGTATACTTATGTGTGCCATAATAAAAGAGGCATCACTTGTATTGCAGTGTAAAAATATACATTTGTCATGGAAGTTTAATGTTACTTTTACAAGCTAGGTCTTGTCTGAAAATAGGTTGGTATTTTTCGTTTTCTGTTCAATCATGTCTGATTCCCAGAGACTGTCTGGATAAAGCCCCTGCAGTTTTCTTGTGGTTTTTTTTTCCCCCAGGAGTGATTTGCTATTGCCTCACTGCTAGGGCTGAGAGAGGGTCTCTTTAGGTCAGGGGTCCACAATCCCTGGGCCACAGCCCGCTATTGGGCCTTGACCCTTTCAGAACTGGGCCGCAGTGGTGACAGGCGAGTGGAACCATCCCCTCACACACACACACACCAGTGGTGGTATTCTATCAGTTTGGCCCAGTTCTGCCAAGCCAGTAGCAGCAATGAGCAGTGGAGACCGAACCGTCACTCTGCTTTTGGGCCCACCTGCCCAGGCTCCCATACTCACTTTTATCCCCTGAATTTGAAGCGCAGCTGCTTTGCACGGCACGGAAGAGTGCCCCGCGCAGCAGCTGCTGAAGCGACTGGGATCGTCCAGGCTTGCAGGAGGTGAGTTAGAACTCACCTCGTTTGGTGCGCGTACACAAAGTGTGTGCATGCATGCAAAGCGCGCCCACCAAGCCTCGCCCACTGAACCAGTGGTAAAACTATTTGAATCCCACCACTGACACACACACACACACACACACACACTGGTCTGCAAATGAAAATGTTGGGGAATTCTGCTTTAGGTTACTCAACTAACTTTGTGCCTAAGCTGGAACTAGAACTCCTGGTTGCTAGCCTGATGCTTTAACTACTATACCTAATTGGCTTTCAGGTTGGTTATTAAGCGAGTTTTGCCCTGCTTTGCAACCTTTCTTGACACAGTAGCAATAGATCAGGGGTGTGCAACCTGTGGCTCTGGAACCACATGCAACTCTTTCAGCCCTCTGCTGTGGCTCCCTGTCAGCTGATCCCACCACTGGCTGGCCCCTCCCTTCCCTGTCACTCCTCACCTGGCCTGAGAAGGTAAGGGTGATGGCAGGGGGTGGAGACTGGCTCCATATTCCAGAGCAGGAGGTGAGTGGCTGGGAGTGAGTGACGTCGAGTTGGCTACGCCCACCCAGTCACACCAGTTGTTAAATTATTGGCTCCCGGTGTTTTCTTTTCTGTGAGAAACGGGTCCAAATGGCTCTTTGAGTGTTTAAGGTTGCAGACCCCTGCAACAGATAAAAAATACAGGCCAGTTGCCAAGCATCTGAATTTTGATCTCGTGACCATGGGGATGCCACAACGGTCATAGGTATGAAAAATGGACAAAATAAGTCACTTTTTTTCAGTGTTGTTGTAAGTTCAAACAAGCACTAAATGAATGGTTGTAAATCGAGGACTGTCTGTGTTTGATTTGGGCTGCAAATGGAGTGGTCATCTGGATTTTTGCAGCCCAGCTGTAAATTTATGAACTTGCCTTATTCACGTGCCTATAACCTTGTTTTTCCATCCCTCTGCTAGAAAATTAAGATGATAAGATAGCAATCATGGCAATTTTTCACCTTTATGGGAAACAAACGCAAATTCTGCCAGGAGAGCTTTGGGAAAAACCCCCACAAAATAAAAGGCAGCCAGTTTGGCATAAAAATAATCCCTGTGGCAGTATAAATTTTGAAAGCGATTGGAAAAATAGGTGGTCAACTGCTAAAGGTACATATATAGGGTGATCCGATCTGGGCTGTAAAAATCTGGTGGCCATTACATGGAAACAAAACTTATGCGAAAAATGTTTGTAGCCATCTTGTGATTCTCTTGTTTTTTAACAACTCAGATCTGGTGGCTCTAGTGCTGCATAGAAAACCTAAATGGCTGGTTCCCAGATGCCCAATCATCAGTAGTTTTCTCTAAGAAACAGCAATGGGGGGAAAAGTGGTATTTCCACTTGCAGCAATGAAACTCTGTAGAACTTGTAAGCAATCTGCTTGTCCAGATTGCCTTTGCCATGTTCTTGGCCTTCAGCAGATGCACCATTTTGTTCACAGGTTCTTAAAACGGAACAGAGTGTCAGTTGCATTATACATCTCTCTTTGCGTGAATTGTTCAGATTTCTTTTTCATTTGGTTTGCTGCAGTGTTTTTCAAACTTGGCAATGTTAAAATGTGTGGACTTCAACTCCTAGAATTCCCCAGTCATCATACTGAATAGAGAACTCTGGGAGTTGAAGTCCACACATTTTAAAGTTGCCAAGATTGAAAAACACTGTTCTACTACAGTGGTGCCCAATCTTTCTGGCACCGGGGTCTGGTTTTGGAAGAGATATTGTCTTCCACGAACCATGTTTGTGTGTGTGTGTGTGTGTGTGTGTGTGTGTGTGTGTGTGTGTGCGGTGGGTATGGTTCTGCACACAAATGTAGATCCTGCACATGTGGAGATGAAGCTTTGCTCCCTTGCCTACTGCTTGTGCAGCCCGGTTCTTAACAGGCCCCGGACTTGTACTGGTTGGTCCAGAAGTTAGATCACGGATACTGCTCCATGGCCTCCCGGAGGCTGGGGACCCTTGCTCTATTAAATCTTGGGTGCAAAAATCCAAACCATCACTAGATGCCTCATATCCTAAACCTAACCCAGAAGACAGGAAAAAGTCAAGATTTTGCTGTATCTGTTCTTTGCCACACCTCCTTCGTCCTCCTCCTGAGTTTTGCTAATCTTTCAGTGTTCGTATACCATCAGATAAATGCACCCTACCTTGCTGATGCCATTTTAAAACAGATACTCTCTCCCCACTCTCTATTCTGGACACAGTCATTCAAAATACCCAACTCCTGAGCAATAGCCTGGGACTTTGCAATTGGCCTGTTCTCCACCAACGAAAAAGGCAAAACAAAAAACAAAAAAAACCTCTACCCCACAACATTCATCAAATTTATCCCAGTACTTTTGCTGGGTTAAACTGATAACAGTTCTCCTTTTAAAAATTATTGCAGCAGGGAATAGCTTGCTGAATGCTGCCTTATGGACAGTGTGTGTGTGTGTGTGTGTGTGTGTGTGTGTACACAACTGCAAGCAACTCTGTTTTTCTTCCGTATGGGGTGAGATGGAGGCAAATTTGTTCTCTTAGCTCACAGCCTTCAGCTTCTTGTTCATAATGTTGTTTGCTTTGTAGGTGCTATTTTGGAGCAGTGCAGCAACTTGAACTCCAAACTGAAAAAGTGACTCGGAGCATAGAGCGACTTTCCTGCTTGTCCCTGCATGCAAACTCAAGGAAAATCCCACTGGATTTAAGAAGATTCCAACAAGTATGACAATCACATTTCCCTTTGGAAACAGAAATACTGCATAGTCCTATTCTTTGGAATATTGTGTGTCTCCCTCCATCCTGCCCTCCAGCCACCTGTGCTATTGTGCAATCAGCACAATCAGCAACGGGATGAATCTCTGGATGCAAAATTCCCAGAATTCTACCATTTTATTAGCACAGCATAGCCTTTTAAATGCAACAGAGGAATGCTGAATTGGAGGCTTCAAAGATATCCTGATATAGGCCTGCCACTGTTGAATCAGTGTGAGATATGTAAAAAAATGAGACAGGGCTAGGACAGTCATATTTTACCCTTCCTCCAGTCACTCCTGGAGTAACCCCTGTATTATGCGGCTCAATGTTTGTGGGTTGCCTTTCTTCATACGGCCAGACAATATATACAACATATTCTGGAAACATGCAGTGGCAGAGGAAGCTAGCAATTTATTCATTTATTTCTTTTAGTGTATGTTGTAAGTGACGGGAGAGGGTGTAACAAGATTTCTGTTGATCCGGGACCTGCACTAGCTTCCAGCATTTTTACTGTCTCCTATTGTTCAGCTAGAAAAGATGCTCTGATTGGTTCATTTTGTTCCCTGTTCTCTGTGTTTCTGAAGAGAATTGGAAAAAAAAATGTTTTAGAAGAATAGACTAGAAAAGTTATTGATTTAGTCATCTGATGATATCAAAGGTACAAAACAAATCAATATATATGCATAAGTTTCTATTACATTCTTCAAAAATAATTTTACAGCTTTTATCGTGCAGAACTGATGATCTAGTCCTTCAAATGCTGTAGTCTAAACCATAACTTCAGCAAAATTTGCAGCACATACTGTGATATCTGCTAACTAGTACTGTACATCTCAAGCTGCTGCTCAAGGAATGATGGCCAGTAAAACCCAACAAGCTTCAGTGATGATGATTTTTTAAAGATTCTCAGGACATAAAACTTTCCCAAAAATAATAAATGCCAATGGTGGTTTGGAGATGGAAATAGAAATGAAAGGAGAGAAAGGAATATTCCAAAGTAAAAGGAAACTTGGAGTTGCATCAGGAGAGTAGTGTGGTCTTTGTCTGATTGATGAAAACAAGAAAAAGGGGAGAAAAAAACCCTCTGAAAAACAAACCTCTAAAGAAATCAACAGAAATGAAAGAAAGCAAGTAATTTCCTCTGTATTGCTGCAGGAAACTTTTTGCATTTCACATTGATGATTAGATTCCCAAAGCTGAGATCGGCTTGTTTGTGATTTGGCATGTTGAACGAACACTGTCATACATGATGATTAAATGACCCTAACTTACTGCAATGTCTGAAAATTGCTGAAGAATAGGACAGTATTTGCCAGGTATATACAAGTAGCCTTCGATTTACAACAGATCATTTAGTGACCGTTTGAAGTTACAATGGCACTGAAAAAAGAGACTTATGGCCATTTTTCACACGTGCGACCATTGCAGCATCCCCATGGTTACATGATCAAAATTCATATGCTTGGCAAGTAGTTCATATTTATGACTGTTTAATGTCCTGAGGTCCTATGATCCTGTTCTACGATCATCTGACAAGCAAAGTCTATGGGGAAGCCAGATTCATTTAACAACCAGGTTACTAACTTAACAAATGCAATGATTCACTTAACAACTGTGGCAAGAAAAATTCATTGAGAACAACATAAATTTTGGGCTCAATTGTGGTCATAATGCAAGGACCACAGTAATGTTCCTTCGTAGCAATGAGGCATGCTGGTTAGGTCCACATCCATTCCAGGCCATCATTTGATGTTTTTGATGTTGAGTTGATATATTCAGTAAAACAACCTTAAGCAAATCCTAATTTAATCCAATATGCGAACCGAGACCGTCCAAATTTCTATACAGTTCCTATTTCATAAAGGGCAGCAAATTTTGTTCATTGTTGCATCATATTTTAGTGTAGCCAATCTGAAGGTTAAAGCACCAGGACAGAAACCAGGAGACAGTGAATTCTAGTCCCACTTTAGGCACAAAGCCAACTGGATGACCTTGGGCCAGTCACTCTGTTCTAGGAAGCAAGCAAGGGAAAACCACTTTAAAAAAAAACACCATATCAAGAAACCTGCAGGAATTTGTCCAAGCAGTCACTTGGAATCAGCACTAGATTGAAGGCAAAATAAAATAAACATGTAATTGTAACATCTATATATGTCATTTGCCATGTGTGGTGCAGTAGCTAAATTTGCATCAGAGTAACTGAGACTCCAGACCACTAGAGAGAGGTCTGTGGTTGCTAACATATCCAGTGAATCCCCCTTTTAGGGTTTGCACCCTATTTCGTGTTCTTCAGATGTCATAGCCCCAACACCTTGGAAAAGGTGCGCTGACACCTTTGACACATCTGATACTTCACTAGACTGTAATAACAATTTTATGATAGGCTTTTGATGTTTAATAGTGAGTGGGCAATATTGTGTATTGTGTATGGGGGGCGAGTGATTTTACTCTGCCTCGAGAGATGGATTTAATAATGTTTTATTGTATGAGTTGTTTTTATGTTAGATATTCATACATTGCTTTGTATATGGGAACTTTCATTTATAAACAAATAAAACTGGATGATACCATCCTACAGGGCAGCAGTAGAGGAGGATCAGGATGGAGCATGACTTCCTCCCTGCAGCTCTGCCCAATTTTTATTGAATTGTATTGCATCATGTAATCACAACCGTCATCATGATTTTTTTTGACCCGCTACAGCACATGATCTGAATTTCCAAGAGTTTCATCCAAGAATCGATCAGCGGCCTTTGGGCCATTCTTGAGAAATAAATTTGGGGACTGGCTGCATTCCTGTGCTTTGCTTGGAAGGGGGTTCCTCAGCTTCTTGCCCCAAAAGATTGAGGTTAGTCGAGACGGTGGGGAGTGATTATGAATTCACCTTCTGGGATGCCAGCAATTTGTGTGAGGCAACCCTGCTCATTTTCTCAAGAGGGCTGGTAACGTGCCTCCATTAGGCTGTGGCACCTGTGGCACCAATTCATCTCACGAATTACAGAAGGAATAACAGAATGATAGAATAACAGAGTTGGAAGGGTCATCTAGTCCAGAGGTGTCAAACTTGTGGCCTGTGGGCCAGATGCATAACGCACTGGCCATGCCCACGTTTAGCGAAGGGGGGCAAAGTCACGCTATGTGACGTGACGACAATGTGATGATGCGAGTTTGACACCCCTGATTCTAGTCCAACCCCCCTGCCCAAGCAGGAGACCCTACCTACCCCATTTCTGACAGATGGCAGTCCAGTCTCTTCTTGAAAGCCTCCAGTGATGAAGCTCCCACAACTTCCGAGGGCAAGCTGTTCCATTGGTTGATTGTTCTCACTGTCAGAACATTTCTCCTTATTTCCAGGTTAAATCTCTTCCTTGTTCAGTTTCCATCCATCATTCCTTGTCTGGCTTACAGGCACTTTAGAAAATAGCTTGACCCCTTCCTCTCTGTGGCAGCCCCTCAAATATTGGAAGACCGCTTATCATGTCTCCCCTGGTCCTTCTCTTCACTAGACTAGCCATGCTTTAGACTAGTATGTTTTTAGCCTCCAGTCCTCTAATCCTCTTGGTTGCTCTTCTCTGCACTCTTTCTAGAGTGTCAACAAGGAAAAGACAATCAAATGTAAATGTTGCAGATATAGCTATCCATCTTTTTTATTTCTTTAAAAGACTGGCACTTACAGAATAAAACAAAAAATCAAGAAGCATGCATGCATCTCTCTCCTCCTCTCTCTCTCTCTCTCTCTCTCTTTCTTTCTTCTCCCTCCCCCACTTTTTGCTTTGGAAGGGAACTCTGTGCCTTTAAATCTCCGGCAAACTGAGAAAAACAAGCTGTGATTTATATAAGCTGGGCAATCATGTGATGTGCAGGAAAGCGCTCTCTGCCCCCCCCCCCGCCACTCCCCCGCCTTCCCTGCCCCTCCCGGCTCCTCATCCCCACGCTGGCCTCCCACTGGCACGCCGCGGAGTTTCAAGGAGGCGGCAGCGGGGCCTGATCAGGGGGCGGAAAGGAAGGGAAATGGCGGGGAGGGAAAGATTCATTCAGAAAGAGGGAAAGCAAAATAAACAAGGAGCGAGGCGGGAAAAAAAAAAAGGAGAAAGAGGAGGGGGAGGCGGAGGAGAACCAAAAGGGCCTCCCGCCTCGTTTTCCGTTCCACCGCGGAGCCTTCGAAGTTCAATTTGCTGCCCTCGCTGACCCGGGCCGTGGGGAGGCATCTTGCGCGCCCTTTGCTTGACGGAGTGAGAAGCCTCGCTTGAATAAGTCCTTGGTTAGGAAGTCGCTGCTTGACTGCATCTGTGTTCTCCTTTGCAGATGTACAGCTACCTTTTTCTCGAGGACCTGCAGTGTCGGGTCTCCAGGAGGACAAGAGACTCCCCCAAAGGCTTGTAGAAGCCGAAATTTGGGACTTTGCCCTTTCTCATCATTCAGTTTTTATTCCAAACCCGGCCTGTGGTTTTCTTCAAAGCACAGACTTCTCCCTTACTTGGAAGGGAGAAAGCCAAATCCACCCATTTGACCTCTAGCGAGACTTCCTAGAGAAGAGACCGTGAAGGCTCTCTCGGAAACATCACAAGTGATCCTTGGAGACTTCTGTCAGTTGTGAGAAGCTATCCAGATCCTGCCTATGTGCTAACGAACTTGCCCCGGTCACAGAAATCCGGCAGAAGAGTCTAAATAATATTCTCCAATGAATTGTTTTCCAGATCTGTTGGGCTACAATATAATTCTAGACTTTAGATAGTCCTCAATTTACGGTTGCTTAGGAACTGTTTGAAGTTATGAGGGACCCCAAAGAAAGGTACATATGCCCCAGATTCAAAGGGTTTTATGACCCTTCACCACAGCTAACTCGCCACAGCCAACTTGCCATAGCCAGCTTGCTGCAGGACAACTCACCATGGCTGTCTCGACACAGGATAATTTGCTATTTTGACCGTGGCGAATTGTCCTGCAGTGAGTTGGCTACAACGGCCATGGTGACTTGGCTGTGGCAAGTTGTCCCATTCCCAATTCAAAGTTATGATGGCTGGGCCCTCCTGTGGTCATTTGACTACATTTTGGACATTTGGCAATTGCCTGCATTTACAGCTGTTTGCAATGTCCCCCAGTCACATGATCATGATTTATTTACTTTTTTGGTGCAAACTGGCATTTACTTGTTTATAGCAAAAAAAAATGCCTATTGCAAATTCACTTGACTGCTATAAAAAAAGTCATAAAATCTGGTCAGTGATAATGACCTGCTTGAAAATCCAGCACAAATTATAATCATAATTCCAGGCTCCATTAGGGTTGAAAGTTGAAGACTACCTGTAGTGAATATTTAGGAGTCCAATCCAGTTGGAAGGAACAGTTTGAAAAAAGCTATTTTATGAGGACATTGTTCCTCTTCCTTAATGTTAAAAACAAAAGGCAACATGGTGAACAATCACTCCTTTTCCAGTTGCCTGGATTCAGGAACGTTTGGTATTTTCAATGTAGGGAAATCAGCGAGGCTGGAGCTGTATGGTTTGCATCATTAAGTGTTCTCCATTTAGGGAAGAGCTGGCTTTGATGCATAACCAGCCTTGCATTCTTGCAAGGAAGATTAAAAAACAAGCAATTGATCAGGATTTTACTCTTCTTAGAAAGGTAAAATGATGAGGTGACAACCACTGCTTCACCTTGGGGAGGAATGAAATACGAGCTTCCAGAGTAGCTCACAAGCTGGGAATTTAAGCATGATTGCAGATCAGGCCTAGTTGTCATTCAGTTTGTGCGGGGTGTTCTGTGACTGTGTGCTTTAATGCAGTCAGCTTCCTTTTACCTTAATTCTCATATTTTCTCTGAGCATTCATTATAATATTTTATCGTGTTTGAGAGGGACTCGTAAGCTTCCTAACTGCATCTGAGAGCTTTCATGGTATGATTATTGTTTGTCATCAAAGGAAGTGAAGCTTAACAACCAGCCAATAATGTCACATTTTGCGGATGTGCAGATAACCTGCACAGCACCACCTCCTAAGCTCTGCTATTGTAAAAACATTGTTCCGTTCTTGCTGTCTTCTAAAACCCAGTTAAGGATGCTGTAACAAAGTGAGTTATGGCAAACAAAAAGCCTTTGTATGTTTGTAGATTGTTTTCCTGCCTGTCTGGTCTTTCCCACCAGTAGATGCTTGGCAGCTGCTTGTTGCTGCATGTCTCTGCCCATCTAATCAGAAGAAGAGTCTACTAAATTCAGTAGGAGTTTCTTCCCCTGTTACAGGTAGTCCTTGGCTGATGACCATAATTGAGCCCAAAGTATTTTGATAAGTAAGATTTGTTAAGTGAGTTTTGCCCCATTTTATGACATTTCTTACCACAGTTCAGAGGTATTCAGCAGGTCCTGACCAGTTCTGGAGAACCAGTAGCGGAACTTTTGAGTAGTTTGGAGAACCGGCAAATACCACCTCTGACTGGCCCCGCCCCCATCTGTTCTCTGCCTCCCGAGTGCCAGCTGATTGGGTGGGTCTTCTTTGGTTGCCCTGCATAGGACAACGGAGCTGGAAAGTAGGTTAGTGGGGTGGGAAGGGAATGGGATTTTGCAGTAACCTTCCCCTGGAGTGGGGGGGTGGGAATCGGGATTTTGTAGTATCCTTCCCCTGCCACGCCCACCAAGCCACACCATGCCCACCAAGCCACGCCCTCAGAACCGGTAGTAAAACAATTTGAATACCACCACTGCCACAGTTGTTACATGAATCACTAAGGTTGTTAAGTAAATAACATGATTGTTAATTGAATTTGACTTTGCCATTGACTCTGCTTATCAGAAGGTTCCAAAAAACGATAACATGAACCTGGGAACATTGCAATTATCATACAGTATATGTGAATCAGTTGCCAAGTGTCTAAATTTTGATTACGTGACCATAGGGATGCTGCAAAGGTCATCATTGTGAAAAATGGTCAGAAGTCACTTTTTTTCAGTACAGGTTCAACTTTTGTATGGCCACTAATTGAACTGTTGTAAATTGAGGACTACCTATAATGTGTAAGATTGCAATCTCATGTTAATTTGGAGCTCAGTGTTGACCAGGACTTTTGGGAATTGCAATCTTGGTATATCTGGGGAGCACCAGGCAGGATACAGATTTATGGACGTTGGACATGAAAGCTATGTTTCTTCTGAAAGCTTCCATAAAGAAGAAGGTAACACTGCAGGTAATCCTTAAATTACGGCCTTTCATTTAACAATTCAGTTACAGTAGTCTTGGAAAAAGTGACTTCAGACCTATCCTTGCACTTACGACCATCACCCTACCACTACTATCATGTAATTACAATTCAGTACTTGGCAGCTGGCTTTGCATTTACTGCTATCACGTGACTGTCATTTGCTACCTTTTTTGCTGATTTACAGCAAAAACTGCCTATTGAGGAAGCTGGATTTGTTTAATAACTGTCACAAAAATTATCACAAGATCAGTTCCAATTCAACTTAACCACTGCAGTGACGTATGATGGAAATTCATTTAACAACCAAGTTACTAACTTATCAACTGCAGCGATTCACTTAACAACTGTGGCAAGAAAGGTCATAAAATGGGGCAAAGCTCACTTAACAAGTGTCTCACTTAACAACAAATTTTGGGCTCAATTGTAAGTTGAGGACTGCCTGTAAATAATAACTAGATGGGATTTTTTTCAAAGCTAGAAGAGCAGAGGACATCCTTCCCACTAATATAACATGGTCTGTACCTGGTATTGTTTCCGGGGGCATCCTGTCCAATTTGACTTTTAGTACTACAACTTCTCTACTGGATCAGAGCAGAAAATTCAGCTACTTTTTCCAAAGGAGAAAATGTGTAGGACCTTTTGCTTTTTCTGAGCCTATATTTGGAAATCAGAGATACGCTAACTTGATATGTAGATGATTTGTTTATTTTTTTTTAAAAAAGATTAAAGCTAGGGGGTATTACCATACTTTTCGAAAAACAAATTAAATCATTACTGGTAATTAAACTCCTTTTTCAAAAATTTGCCCTGATCATACAACCAGCTTGATGATTTACTCGTGGGCTACACCATTATCAGAGAGAAGGGGAGGGGAATTCCCATTTGCCATTTTGCAAATTCGTCTCCTGTATCTCTTATCTTTTACAATATGTTTTCATTAAACACAACATCTCTCTAATATCTTAGTCCTTTCTTTTAAATAATGAAATTTAACTCTTTGTTAATTAAATGTGCCCCTTTCTAAAGCTTTTACAAAATCAATGCTGTTTTTTCTGAGAAGGAAGGAAAACTGGATTATATACAGCTTTTTTCTGTAGAGTTGCATTATGGGTATAAAATGGCAATACTTTATTTTCAGTTGCTTTGCTAATTATTCTTAATGCTGAGATTGCAATTTATTTTTAACTGTTACAAGGCAGCTCATTTTACTGTCATTCATAATGCTTTTTGATTACCTTTTTTTTAAAAAAAGATGGTTTTCTTTCCCTGTCACTAGTCCAGTCCTAATTGGCTTCACTCGTCCCTCTAAGCCATAGATTGTTTGCCCAGCATCCCATGGTGGTCTGGTTCAGATATTCCACTAAGCAAAAGCCAAAAGTAGCATATTGATACATTAGTGTGATATGTGAAAGTTATAGGTTCTATTGAATTCGGTGAGAATTGCTCCCGGTTAAACAGTCGTTGAGTTGCTTGTGGGGTTTTTCCACTGCTTCATGATGCTGACATTATGAAAACAGAGATGGCCAACAAGAAAAACTTAGGGAATTGGGCAAATACATGAATGAGTAAGTTTACCAATGGATGCTAATCCTAAAGGTTTTATGCTCTGTCCAAGCTTAGTATATATCTCTGGATGTAAGTGAACAGGATACACAAGTGGGAAAGAGCTTATTGTCCTCTTTCGTATGCAGTCCACACAGTGGCATCTGTTTGGCCCTCTGGGATCAGAATGTTGGTACGATCCGAGAGGATCTTGCTTTATGTTCTTAGGTGTTTATGTATTTTGCTAGAAGCAGTCTTACCACATTCCTTTACACTGTCAAATTCATGCTTCAAACTGTGATGTGAGGCATGTTGGTTCAAAGTATTCTTAAACTTGATTCATTTAGTAACTAGGCTGTGTATACAGCCGAGAGTTTAGCATGCTGGGTAGAATAATGAAAACTGGAGGGGAGAGGGAATTTTATAGTGAAAAGCTTAAACATGGCTTCATGAAAATATCAATCAATCAGAATAGAGTTGGAAGGGACCTTGGAGGTCTTCTAGTCCAGGGGTCGCCAACCTTTTGGACCTCAGGGACCACCAAACTCATAATTTTAAATCCTGTGGACCAGAGAGACTGGGAAAATCCCCCAAAAAGTATGCAGGAAAATTCCCCACCCAGTTTTTCTACCGATCGATCGATCTTTATTTGGGATCGCAGGATACTGTCTCCAGCTCCATTCTCAGGGGGAGGGAGAGAGAGACTTTTGGCTTCATGCTGTCATGCCCCTGTTGGAATCTGATTTGGAGGGGGATGCCGAACAGCCGACAGGGAGTGGGGGTGTGGCCCCGTTGGCTGTGGAAGAAACGGGAAGGGCACAGTCTGGTTGGGCAGAGCAGGGGAGAGGTATAGCAAAGGAGAGGCAATTCAGAGGAAGACCCAGACCCACCCCCTCTTCATCCTAGGGCACACTGGGAGGAACGGAGAAGGGAGCAACATGAGTTGCATGGCTTATGTGGGAGGAAAGGGCCCTGATTCCCTTCATTAGCTGCAGCTGGGAACCTGGTGTTTAAAAAGGGAAGCTCCGTGCAGCACGTTGTTGGGAGCAAATTGTGAATTTATCTGGTATCATCGTGGTTTATCTGTGTTCCTGGCGTCTTCCCAACTGTGTGAGTGTTGCCGTACTTTCAAGTCCGAAAGTCTTTCTCCTGCCCTCTCAAGTTAATTACTGCAGTTTTGTTTGTTTGGATTTTTAGTTACAGTCTGTATGTACCTTGTTTTGGACTGAATTTTCTACAGCTAAAGGCTGTTCCTGGGAGAGTTTTTCTCCAGCTGAAGGTAACCTGGACATTGGGGGCAAAGTTGGAGATAATAAAGGGACTGGTCTTTCTTATTTGACTGTGTTGCCTTTGTGCCACGCCCCGGGTCATCACACATGCAAGGAAAGCAGTGGAAGTAGCAGAAGCCTTTCTTTCTCTCCCTCAAACTCCGCCAGAAACGAGTCTTTGTGAGACTTGTCTCACCAGCACAGCCTCTTGGAGCAGGATGTCTTGCAGGGTCCCAAAGACTCATTCCTGGCGGAGTTTGGGGGAGAGAAAGAAAGACTTTTTCTGCTCTCCTTGCATGCAGCCAAAAGCAGAAGAAGAAAGAAGTGGAAAGAAGCAGCCCAGTGGCTAGACAAGGCGCGTGGGGCAAGTTCCCCTGCTCCACCCTTAACACCCTCCCCTCACTACCTCATGTTGTTCGCAATGCAAGCGACAGGAGCCTTGTGTTCCTGCGGGCCATGTGGGCAGTGCGGCCTTGTGTTTCCATGCAGCCCGGATTAATAGCTTTGGGGGTGACATTTCTTTGTGGACCATCAACATTTTATTGCAGACCACCAGTGGTCTCCAGCCCACTGGTTGGCGACCACTGTTCTAGTCCAACCCCCTGCTTTTAACAGGAAACCCTATACAATTTAAGACAAGTGACTGTCCAGTCTCCTCTTCAAAACCTCCAGGGATGAAGCACCCACAACTTCTGAAGGCAAGCTGTCCTACTGGTTAATTGTCCTCCCTGTTAGGAAGTTTCTCCTTAATCCCAAGGTTGCTTCTCTCCTCGATTAGTTTCCATCCATTGTTTCTTGTCCTGCCCTCTGGTGCTCTGGAAACTTAAAATTTAAGTTTCCCTGTCTGCTGCTTATGCATATGTTGAAGGACTTAGTGAGAGTGCATGCATTAAGGTAAATCAAAATTATTGCCTCTGTAACAGACTGTTCTTAGGAAGGACACACACCAAACTAATACAAACGTGAGTAGATTTACTTCTAGACATTGGCTTCTGAACTGAACATCTCCAAGCCAGCTGTCTCAGTTCAACAAGATCCAATAAAGGCTGTCAAAGAAGAACTCACTGGTGCTGAGAGATGTGCTTGTTTTCATTTTTGACCTTAAGTCCAATCCTGCTATTTAGATCTTTTGATGCAGGAAAGAAACGCTAAACATTTAGTTAACCCAGGGATCTTATTCTTTCTGTAAGCCATTATCTGCTCTTGCTTTCTCCAGAGCCTCTCCCCAGTTTTTACCAATTTTGTGTGTGTGTGTGTGTATGTGTGTGTGAGAGAGAGAAATTCAGGTGTATGAATAATAGCCTTTTATGTGAGAAATCTGAGTATGTAGATTGCTCAATACCTTTTTTTTTTTTTTTGCATTGGGCGAATTGATTTTTCTTTCGAAAGAGCGTTCTCTAGTCTTGTTTATTCTGCGAAGAGGGCTCTCCAGTGTATCAGATGAGTTGAATGTTTCCTCTTAGATATCCCAACATTACGTTTGATACATACATATGCTTGATTAAAACAAAACAAAACATGGGGTGACCTAATTTTATGCACGCCTTGTATAATGTGTAATTTAAGCCAGTGGCACGTAAAAAAAAAATCCTCATAATTCAAGTGGCCATTCAAGGAAGGTTCTGAATGCTACAAGAAAGATTGCTGCTTTTTAATGACTTTACGTAAATTGTTTTTATTTTAAAATTTATATTCCTCAAACTTCTATTTTGTGACTTGAGTTGGCTTACAGATGTCTGGGTATGATAAATCAAAACCAGCAACCCATTAAAACCCAGCAGCTTCAGCACTGAAACTCAGAATCTTTAAATGTTTTGTCAAGATAACAACTGCCTTTTCCAAGCTGTAACCTTCCAGATCTGTTGTGTATATAACCCCCCCAAATTTCTGGCTAGAATATTCAGTCAGACCCAGCATTCTCTTTGCATCTAGTATCTCTTACTAAGTACCTCTCTTTCTCCCTGTTAATATGCATAAAAGAAGAAAAAAAGAGCTGTAAAGAAAGTGTTTCTCTCCACACACCATATTTCATACCATAGCAACTCTTTCAGCCTCTTGATTTAGCCTCCTGTGATTGACATCTCCTGTAGAAAGATGTCCTGAAAGCCCTCCCCCAAATAAGGTCTGAGGCCTTCTTTGCAAAGCTAATTAACTACTTTGCTCTTGAACTGAGGAAATCTATTTACACAATTAAAAAAAAACAGTAACCTACGGATACATTGAGGGACATTAACCAGTGTAACTTTCCTTTTCAATTAATTAACTTAGGCAAATTGTTTGTTGTGCTGATAGATTACTACTCCCTTGGAATGAAGTTGTTACAGTTCACCCCTTACTGGTAAGAAAGCAGCAGGAAGTTATGCCATATAAAGGAGTCTCTGGTTGAGAAGAAAAATGTTGGTTGGGTGGCTGCACTTTTAAAAAAAAAACTTTTCAGCTATTAGGCTTTCTTTTTGTAAGGAAACTAGGAACATACTATTAAGACTTCTTTCCTGAAAGTCATAAAAATACAGTCTTATTCTCAAGAGGAAATATGGTAGAAATGTGGGTAATTTCATAATGGAAGACAGCTGGAATAATGGACTAGACTCGAGCAGAACTAAAAGCCCTGGATAGGAAGACCAGAAAAATGATGAAAATGTATTCATCCAGGTAGCAACACTGACGGACTTGTCGAAAAGCATAGTGGACATGGAATGTTGCAAGTATACCAGACAGTTGAAGAATTTAAAAGAGCATTGGAAGACTATTTGAAGGACAGTGTAGAAGATGTACTAGAATACAAAAGAAGCCAAACAGGCCTACAAGAAAGACCAAATGAAGAATTTTCATTTGGTAAGGCAAAGTATTATATGGCCAGTATGCACACATCTCTGTGTGTGTATATGCACGTGCGCACACACACACAGGCAAATAAGATCTGGCAATGGCTAACAGCAGAAAAGTTGAAAAAAGAGACAGGCTACTTCTGCCTGCACACAAGACCATGCTGTAAGAACAAATGCATAGAAAGCTAGAATTGACATGACGGCAAAGGCCACCTCTGTGAAGAAGAAACAGTGGATCACTTAGCTGTTGCGAGAAGATTGCGCAGACTGACTACAAACAATGGCATGGCAAGTAGCAACAATGGTGCATTGGAATATCTGTAAGAAATACTGTTTGCCTGCAAGCAAGAACTGAGGACCAAGCAGTAGACAATATAACAGGAAATGAAATTAAAGTACTTGGGGATTTTAGAATTCAAATAGACAAATATCTGCCATACAACATCTCAACAATGATTGATAAGAAAAACACAGTCTGCGTTGTGAATGTTACAGTACAAGAACAGAATAGGGAGAAAAGTACTAGAGAAAATTGTACTGGAGAAAAATCACAAAACACAAAGGCAACAAATAGAAGTAGATTAGAGAATAGATTGACCAGCTCTTTTTTTGTGGTAGGCCCTTAGATATTGGAGCACTGCTATCATGTCGTCCCTAGTTCTTCTTTTCATTAAACGAGGTAAAGGTTCCCCTCACAGTGGTTTCTGGCTCTAGGGGGCGGTGCTCATCTCCTAAGCTGAAGAGCCAGCGCTATCCAAAGATGTTTCCATGGTCAGGTGGCTGGCATGACGAAACGATAAGGCGCACAGAACGCTGTTACCTTCCCACCAAAGTGGTCCCTATTTTTCTACTTGCATTTTTACATGCTTTCAAACTGTTAGGCTGGCAGAAGCTGGGACAAGTAACGGGAGCTCACTCCATTACGCGGTGCTAGGGATTTGAACCGCCAAATTGCCGGCCTTTCTGATCGACAAGCTCAGCGTCTTAGCCACTGAAGCTAGCGCGTTCCTTTCTGCAACTGTTCATAAGTTTTAGTCTCCAGTCCCCTAATCATCTTTGTTGCTCTTCTGTGCACTATTTCTAGAGTCTTGACATCTTTTTTATGTTGTGGCAGATTTGGATGCAGTATTCCAAGTGTAATCTTACCAAGGCATGATTTTTAAAATAATTCTTAAGTCCCAGTAAGCATCAGGAAAATACTAGGGATCAGAAACTTCATTAGCTTAATTTTGGACATCTGCATCCATCTGTATTTAACAACCAGTTAGAAGTTGGGATCCATCTGTCACTGCTCATATATTGTCTGATATTGATAATTAATACAACTCTCCTTTTCTAGTTCTGCTGTATGAGTGTGTGACCTTCTATGAAAAAACAGACACACAAATCAAAACCCAATTCCTTTTCTCTTTAGGAAAATTAATGAAACTTAGACATATACAAACCAGATCATTAACCAACTCAGACTCACCTTCTCCTAGCAATTCAATCTTTCTGACATTTATATGGAAGATGTTTTAATGCATTGTTCAATCTCCCCCAGTGTTGAATAAGGATATAGTGATGAGTTATTTCCCACTCTACAAAGGATGTCTTGAGGCATGCAGTTTCATTATTGTCATTATCTTATCATATAAAATTACATCTATTCATAATCCTTAGCTAACAGACAATTGTCTATTCGGCACTACATGGTTTTTGTAGAAATTTTCTGATTGTAGTGGCTCAGAAAAATGAAAAGGTTTACCAATCATGCCATGTAAGAGTTAATTCAAACAATGCTTCTAAAACAGCCCTTTTTTCAAACAATGAGGTCTATATGAATCTACCTAGGTGAGGTACTCTCTAGGAACAAAAACAAGCTGGACAGTTGGTTTTTTTTCTGTTTTGAAGAACTTCTTGGATGAGAAGCAAAACATTTTCAAGGAAAAAAAACAAGAAAAGTCCAGTTGCCTCTAAAAAAAGCACGTTTGGAACAACCATAACCTGGATGATTGAGATTCTATATAGGCCTAAGCTATGCAGGTTCTGATTAAAACTTCCTCTCTGTTTTACATCACCTGTGCCCCTATCCTATCAATCAGCTACCTGCTAGCATGCATGCTAATATCCTGAAGATGTAGAAGTAGTACTGAAGAAGGCTGGGAAGAATTGGCTGCAGGCCTCTGCTGCAGCAATCTCTCTGACTGAAACATGGCTCCAGGTAGCAAGAGACCTTTGACCCAAAGATTTATGGGAGCTTTTGTGAATGACCCTAAATGAATACAGCCCCAATCTGCCATTTAGCCATTAAGTGTTAAAGCCAGGAAAGCATTTCCTCTGAGACATGGAAATAACCATTAGAAGCAGAAGGATATAGAACAAGCAAAGAGAGTGCTGCTGTATGCAGGATCCAATCTGGGCTGGTCACTGGGACCAGAGGTTAAGTCTTCCAAGCTTTCGGACTTGTGCTGGAATCCATCCTCAGGGGACCTCTCTCTCTCCAGAATGTGTTGATTCTGCTAGAGAGAAGTTCCCTGAGGATGGGCTCCAGCATGAGTCGGAAGACTTAACCTTTGGTCCCAGTGACCGACCCAGATTGGATCTTGCAACATTATCCTGGGACATGTATATTTATTTGCCTTCGTTGCTGAGAGTGTTCTTACAATTTCTTACCAGGCCACATAAATGTATTATGTGACATTTGTTTCTAAGCGAAGACAAGCTTGGAGATCTGTATATTTTTATTCTGTTAACACATTCTGTTTCTCCACTGGCATTCTTCTTAGCAACTTTTACAAGCCGGCTCTCAAAAAGAATGTTATTTTGTTTAAATAGGGCGTTTTATTGGGGGGGGGGGAGAGAGCAACTAATTTCCCTTTCCTGAAGGTAACTGTGAAGCATGACATTTTTTTTAAAGAGTTTCATAGAAATTGTGCAATATGAATTCCTTATGGCCACAGAAGACCTCAATGCGAGATACTCCCCAAATAGTTTCTGTGGAAAAGACTCATATTTCTCCAAATGCTGCTCCTCCCTTTTCCCCTGTTTCTCATTTCCAAAGTAAAAGCCCTCCCCTTCTAAGAAAAATAATTCATATTGTTGCTATCTGATTGCTGTAGAAAATCTCCTTCAACTACTTATGATTCTTTTCACAAGACAGGAAATCAACAACTTTCAGTGGCATCCGAAAAAGGAATCCAGATTTACTCTGCATAACATTAGATGAGGTTAACTTGATTTTAAAATAACCCATTCAGAGGAAAGCTATAAAACTTGAGATTTTAGTATCCTCTTTTGTATGCGGCCAACTCCAATGTAATTTTTCCAGCCCTGGTCCAAGATCAAAGGCAACTTACCAAAGGATTCCAGTCGTGATATGAACGTTCACCAACCAGGTCTCCCCCAAATCAGGTAATGTTACTGAGAAGCTAATGCACATTGTACAGGATGATTCTGTTCACCTAATCTGCAAAACAGCTGCCTGGTTTTTAGACCAAATGGCTAGTTTAGAGGTTTCATATGCCTTATTAATTGCAGAAGCCAAAGCTGACAAGATGGCTCCCAGGATCACATCTGCATGTGATCTATTAAGCTGAACATTAGCATCTGATCTCATTCAAGTCCAGGTTTCCTGTTCTGAGAGAGTCTACACTGGCCTTCTTTGCGCGACACACCTTAATTGGATCATGGGGAATGGTGACTAACATATTGAATGAACCCGCAAACCCAGACAATTGACCCATCTCTGAGGAGGTTACTTTTAGCCCAGTCCTGGGGCTGTTTGTGGATCAGTTAAAAAAATCTATGCTCGTGATTGTGGTGATCCCCACAATCGGATACTCAGATACTGAGCTTTCATTTATTAGTTTAGATCCAGCAGAAAGGAGGAAGTTGGAGCAGTGGTCTCCCGGTCACTTTCCTGGTGAGTGAAAGAGTTTGAAGATGGTCTACAGATGAACAACCTCTTTATTTCATGCACTGTCAATACATAAAGACAACTAGCCATTAGTTGTCTTTGTGTATTGACAGTACATTGGGAGGTATGTGTCAATGCACTATATCTAGTAAAGAAGCCTTTAGAAACACAGGGGAGAAAAACATCGCCAGCCTCTCCAGTGTATCCTTAGAGAGCAACCAGACTGATTCAGTTTATGTCACAACACAGCCTGTTTTAGGGCTCCCTGCTGTGAACCTTCATAAATGTATATGAACCAGGCCACTCTGTGTAAAGAACTATGTACAATATTGTCTGCATCTCACAGACTCCTTGCATCCAAACCCAATTGCTTAGGGGAAGTATCTTCCCCTTCCCCTCTTGCCTTTTTGGAAGGATATTTGCACAAAATATGGAGAATTTAGCCCCCTTTCGGCCTACACTTTATTAATCAGCGTAGTTTTTATTTAACTGCCACCTCTGTACCTGTGCTAAACTTGGTTATTGTCAACTAGATGCTGAGGATAAGCATTGCATTTTAATGGTCTGCAAGTTCTTTGTCCTCCCTATACAAATAATTTTGGCACCACTACAAGGATGGATGTATTAAGCTGGCCTGCAGCATTTATCAGCTGTGTCGCTCACCTTAAACCAAGCTGCTTTGTTTTCACTTTTGTAATAAATGCAATGTTCTTTACTTGCGGATTCCAGATGAATCTTTTCCTGATTAGACTGCAGTATACCAAGTTCGGAAAATTTCTGGGCTTTAAAGATCAGTCCCTTTCGCCCAGATATAGGAAGAGGTTAAAAGAAAGACTCTTTTGTTTTCGTTCCAAAACCTCAGGAACAGAATTAACCAGAATTTTGTAAGATTGCAGCAATGCAGTCCTGTTCGTAGAAATTCCCAGCCAAATTTCTGGGAATAAAAAGTTTATTTTAGAAAGAGAAGAATAGAGGACAATAACATTATACAGAGAAAATGCCTTAGAAAATACATACATTCAATCTAACTTACTAGACATAGATTAACAACTTGTACACATTTTGAGTTTTTGAACATCTGCTAAGTATTTCATAGAAATAATATTTAGCCTCTGATAAGATGCTATTAGAACGATTCAGGCAGAAAGCAAAGTCATTTTTATATAAAAATCTGAGTTTTGTGAAAATAGTCTGCTAGTGGAGACTGTTTTGTCCAGTTATATAATATCCTGCATTTTTGATGTCAATAAACTAACCAACAAATCGAAAACTTAACCTGACCTCTTAATTATCTTTCTTAACAACTGCAAACATACAATTTACACAAAGCCTTCCAATTGTAATCAGATGGGTAGGCTATAAAACAAAGTCCTAACGTAAATTATTATGGAAGGTTAAAATATAACATCTGGCCCCGTCAGATTTCCCAGCAGGAAGTTAATTTAGCAGACCCTCTAGAGACATTGCTGAACTGCATTAAAAACAAAAACGCTTTATTTCAAAGGTATTTATATTGCTTTAGGGTATGCCAACGGTGCAATCTGAGGCATGCTAGTGAAACAAGCCTCTAATGCTTGAATGATATTCTTAAGTAAACGCGCAAAAGCATCAGCAACTTTATTGTGAGAAGGAAAATTTTGGGACAGCCCATTTCATTAAACCAAGTTTTCTCCTATCAGTGGGACTCCAATCGATCAGTTTAAGAATGTTGAGTCAAATCTGTGACCATAATTAGAGTATTTGAGACTCAGGTATCCAGGAGACAAAATACTACTGAATATTTTGTATCATTTTTGTTTTTTACAAATTGTATCCTGCTTTTCTGCCTGTTGATATTCAACGTTTGTAGAAACTGAAACCTTCTGTGTGTGTGTTTTTTTTAAAAAGCTTGCTCAAGCAATTTATTGTCAAAATTAAAGCCAAAATATGGCTTAGCGCTATTTAAAGCAAATCATTTATTTCTATTGATTTCAGTGAGTTTAATCCAAGCAAAGATTACCTTTTATCTAAAAATTCAGAATTTGAAAATGTATGATGTGACATAAAGCAGAATCAGCATTAAAGTTGCCTTTGGATTACTGAAGGAAAAGCTTGAAGATCAAGGGTTTAGAATGGCTGAAATCTAAGTGAAGAGAATACAGTGTATGACGTTGCAGTGGATAGTTAGTTCTTCCAATTTATGCGTCATAGAGTGATGCCTATGTGAGAAATCTTTGGTGCTGAAGTCCAGATCCCATTCAGCAAAGTATAGATGAGGGCCCACGAAACAGAAGGGCTGCCTTAAAAGTATCTGTGTACTGACAACAATTTCTCTCTCCCTCCCTCCCTCCCTCCCTCCCTCCGTGTGTGTGTGTGTGTGTGTGTGTGTTTGTGTGTGTGTGTGTGTGAGAGAGAGAGAGAGAGAGAGTGTCTGTGTGTTTACTCTCTGAAGATTATTACTTTGGTGACTTAAGTTATTTATTACCTTTGATAGTCTGGATATAGTTTATTGCCCTGCAAGTCTTCCACATCATAAAGTCTTCAGGTCAATTCCTGGTGACTCTGTGCACACATCCAGATTGTTTTCTTGGTAATTGTATAGCAATGGCTTCTTCCAAGTTTGTGTTTTGTTTTCTTTTTCGAACTTCACAATCCAGCCTATATAACCCTGCGTGTTTCTGAAAGGTTTCCCATTCAGTACTAATCTAGTCCATCCACTCTCCTTAGCTTTTTGACGTTAGCCGTGCTTTGTGGCCAGGAAATACACTATGGGGATTTGGTAGGGCAGTGATGTCTAACCTTTTCCACGTTGCGTGCTAAAAGTGCGCTCGCATGCCTGCACCCATCATGCAATATGCGGGCAACTCCCCCCACCCCCTTACACATTCGCGTGTTCCTCCACCAGCCAGCTAATTGTCAGGTATCTGCCGCGTATGTGCGGGGGGAGACTTGTGCATGGAAGATGCGTATGCACACACAGAGACATGCAGCGTGCAGAGGGTTGCGTGTGCATGTGCAGAGGTGTGCAGTGCAGGGGCTTGCATGCACATGCACAGAGGTGCGTGGTGCTCAGGCAGGGACTTGCGTATGCATGTGCAGGGACAGGGGAGTTGCGCGCATGTTGTATCATGGGTGTAGGCACACAAGCAGCGTATGACTCCCCCTGCCCCTGTGCATGCGCACACAACCCCCTGCCTGCGCAACCCCACACACTGAATGCCTGTGTGCATGCACATGCAATCCCCTGCATGCTGCATTGCCTCGGTGCATGCATGCTCATCTCCCACACGCATCTCCCTCCCACATGTGTGGCAGATACCTGACAATCAGCTGGCTGGGGGGGGGCGCGTGCACATGCTCAGTGGGGCTCTTCCGGCTGACCTCTCACGTGCCAGCCAAAGTGGCTCTGCATGCCATTTCTGGCACGCGTGCCATAGGTTTGCCATCACGGTGGTAGGGCATCTAGTAATGTTGTTTCCATAATATTTTCTGATATACCTATGCGTTCTGTCTCACCTGTGACCATGAGGTGAGAGTCCAAATTTCCAAAGGAATATAAATAAACAGACAGGACCAGGAACGACAGAGTTAAACTCCTTTGGCTGGAGAAGTCCTTGGCAGTCTTCCAAAAGCTGCCTGCCAAGTCCAATAACAAGACAAGACCATAAATCAAAGGCAAACGACGCACAGAGAATTTGTCAAAGCTTCAATCCCAAATAAACAAGTTGTCCTGAACAAGGATTCAGAGCTAACACACCCCCTTTTATTTCCTGAAGGGCGTGTCAGTCTCTCATCTCAGTCCCTGATTTGACATTTCCTTTTACGTTGCATTTCACGTCTATGTCTACGTCTTTGCCTTGCATCAAACCAACATTCCTCAGTCAGAGGCTCCGCTACACTCTCCTGATTATCTGCCGACACCTGAGGCACAACCAGGGAGGAAGGTCCTGGGGAGGAAGATGATTCCGAATCCTCCAGCAAAGCAGGCTCAAACCTCAGAGCCAAATCCTCCTCTTCCTCCTGGCTCAAGTCTGTGTCTTCCAGCAAAGCAGGCTCAAATCTTGAGGCCAAATCCCTTGCTTCCTCATTGCTTAAGTCTGTATCTTCTAACAAGGCAGGCTCAGACCTCTGAGTCACAACACCTATGGGTTAAAAAATAATTGCAATTTAATTACAATTTTTCCCATCTTTTCCAGTGCTTAACAAGAGAGAAATGGAGCCTTATGAAATTTCTTATCTGTTTGCTTTGGGCAACAAAAGATTAATGTGGTAGTTAACTGAAAAACCAGTAGAACTGTAAATATGTATTGCTCCCATGTGACATTATATTAATCCACTGAAATGACATTGATTTGAGTGTGTTACAATTAGAGAGGGATGCCTGTTAATACTGTATTGATAATTGGGTTTTGTTCATTATTGGAATGAAAAATGTCGTGAGAAGGAAGAATTTGCTTACCTCTCTAAAAACACATGTTTTCTGTGACTTTGTTTATGTGCTCCTTGAAGACCTGGCTGGGTTAAAGAAGAATGGCAGGTCTGTTTTGGGAATATGGGAGGCTGAGGGTTTTGTTTTTATTTCTCTGTGGAGTATAAGTTTTTTAACCTTGCTTTTAATGTTCTACACTGACCAGAACTGCAGTAGAGTCTGGCAGCTTTAAAAATTTGACCCATCAGATAAAGAAGGTCCATCACTCCTTGAATGTTAGAAGATTTTATGGACGTGTGTTTTTAAGTTTGGTCCTACTGATCCACTTTTTCTATAAGCAAGATGTTCAACTTTTATTAATCCCTCTTTCCCCTAAATTTGCATCCTGCTCATTTTGAATACTCTTCTTAAAGGTCTTTTAATCTGTAAGGAACCACTTTTAAGTAGGACTAATGCAGAAGGAGAGCTGCCATTCCAGGAGCTTAATTCTGCTGGTGGTTCACAGATCTGGGTCTTAAGGGGTCTCACCCTGCCTGAGGTCTTCCAGATGGGTTGAGACTTGACCATAATTCCCAGCACCCCCCCACCCCCACCCCCGAGGCCAGATTTAAGACATGCAATCCTAATTGGCTACATTCCTAGTTTTAATTCTAGCAGATCGGGGAAGGCTGTCGTAATGTTTAAACATATGTAAGTTCATGGAGGCCTTGTTGTTCAGTAGAAAAAACCTTGGCCACATCCCTGGAGCCTGGAACTTAGGCACGTGGCCTATGAAAGTTCACATCAACGTGCTTATCTAGTAGGCTGATCCTTCTGTCGAGCCCTTCCATGTTTTCCTGCCTTGCCAATTCTTTCCCAGGAACCGCAAATAGATCATGAAGTCTGAACGCGTATAATATGCTTTAAATGAGGATCTAGCTTTTGATTTGTGTGTGTGTGTGTGTGTGGCTGTCAAGCTGCTTTTTCCTCCCAATTACCATTTACTTTAGTGTAGTGAGGACTCTTTGTGCTCAGAAAAGAAAGTACAGGGGTCTGCAAAAAAAAGAATGCCAGGAGGAAAACTCACTTCACACTTCTTTTAGGGTGGGTTAAATCATAAACATGGCTTTCTAAAGTACAGGTAGACCTCCACTTAACAACATTTCATTTAGTAACTGTTCAAAGTTACAACGGCACTGAAAAATGTGACTTATGACCCTTTTTTCACAGTTGCGACTTTTGCAGCATGTCCATGATCATGTGATCAAAATTCAGGAGCTTGGCAACTGGTTTTATACTGACAACCATTGCTGTGTCCTCAAGGTCATGTGATTCCCTTTTGCGACTTTCTGGCAAGCAAAGGCAATGAGGAAACCAGATTCACTTCGCAAACGAGTTACTAACTTATCAACTGCAGCGATTCACTTAACAACTGTGGCAAGAAAGGTCATAAAATGGGGCAAAACTCACTTAACAACTGTCTCACTTAACAACAAAAATGTTGGACTGAGTTGTGGTCGTAAGTCCAGGACTACTGTACTGGATTTAGCCTTTATGAAAATTCTGTTCCTCCGTTGGAGATAAATGCAGATACAAGTCCCAAATATTGTATGTAGCTGACATACTGGGCTAAAATGCTCTTTGCAAGATATTCTTATTTTGGAAAGTTTTCCCTGTAAGTTCATGGAGTTGAACCTAATGTAAGATATTTGTGAATAAGTGGGAAAAAATGCTGAAGATCATCCAATCTCTTTGAAGCACTTTCAAAGATAATGAGGTCTCTTCTGAGTCCTTGGGCTAGAGTCTTTGCCAGTGGGAACAAAATCAGTATGACTGCTAAAGAAATTAAACTGAAATCTAGAAAAGCCTTGATTCAACTTATCTTCTATATACCATCGACTGGTTAGTTGCACCTAGCCTAAAAGACTCTTCTTTCAGCTCCCAATTTCAAGAAGTGGGGGATAAATAGTAATCTACCTTCATACGGCTAATTTGTTATAAGATTTTGCTGAAAACTTACTGCAATGCCTTAAATATGCTAAATGTCAAATATAGCTTAAATATTCAGCGTTATATCAACGTATCCTAAATAATAGGGCTAATCATTAAAAAAAAACAGTAAAAATCGAACACTGTGGATACTGTTTGGCTTACCAGGTATTCTGTAAAAGGACAACATGACCTCCTTTTGCCTTTATCCCCTTCACCCAACTGATATAGCCTCAAATCAAATATTGTCCAGCGTTTTTGAGTGTCTTGTTTTTTAAAAAAATTTGGACTGTTTGCACAGCAATGGTTATTCAAAGTTTCGCATATTGCAACCTTGATAATTGTCTGCTTTCTCCCCCCCTCACCCATCATCAGTTGACTCAGCCACTTAGATTTACATTATTTCTCTCTTGATTCCAGCAACCAGCTTGAATCCAGCACCTTCAAAAGTAAAATTACAGTAGGCCGTGGTTCACATTAATTCTATATTATCATTAGCATATGTTCTTTAAAATCAGGATCTGTTTTAAAAAAAATTACAATCGAACAACCAGATGCTACAAAAAAATAATTTGATGTATACATAGGCCTAAGTACAGTTTTTGCAGGTTTTTGCTGTAATTTTTCTCACGGTGCCAAAACAGTCAAACTTTCTTTTCTAATTGTTTAGATCTTCTTTCGCCTGTTCAGATATATGCTAACCTTACAGAGGAGAGATTGGCGTTTCTCTACTCTTAGTCCAGCTTCTTTACCATTATTCCACCCTGGCTCTTAGCAGAAGGTGTGCCAAACCAGATTTTTGTTTCTCAACAGGTAATCCCAAAATGTATGAATGTGAGAAAAGCTGTACTGTTGATTGCTATTTTTTTTTAAAAAAGAAGCACACAATAAAGCAAATTCAGACAGTCGACTTAAACAGATCCAATGGACAATTAATCAGTGGAACAACTTTCCTCTAGAAGTTGTGGGTGCTCCATCACTGGAGGTTTCCAAGAAGAGATTGGATAACTATCTGTCTCAAATGCTACAGGGTATCTTGCTCAAGCAGGGGGTTGGACTAGAAGACCTCCAAGGTCCCTTCCAACTCTATTCTTCTAAACTCTAAATATTGCCACTCCAGCTCCCTCGGGTGAGACCATTTGTGTGTGACTTTTGATATCCAGAGTTCCCTTAAATAGATGACACAGAGTTCTAATCAACCAAGAAAAAAATAGGCTTATATGGTCTCTTTTAGCCGAAACCAACCAACCAAACAGTAGGGAAAAAGGGCCCCCAATAAAGACCCCCCTCTTGGGTGATGCATCGTAACTCTTGGCAGCTGAAATAATAGTTGGCTAAAAAATATGCCATCCCAGTGAAGAAAAGTGCTCATCTCTGATATAAAGGATGGGTGTACTAACTTTTTTGAATCCAAGGCCACCATTGGGGACTAATGTAGAAAAAAACAAGCTAGGAAAAAAGGGCTGAATTAATCTTACTTATTTACTGAAATTAAGTAGCAGATGGAGAAGAAAGCTGGGACCGTTTAGAAAGCCTTGAAGAGGACATAAGGTTCACCCATGATTTCGTGACATCTATTTTAGGTTGCAGTTCTGTCACCAGCAATGGGCTATGCTCATCCTTTGGTCTGAGATACTTGCTGTAATTCAGTGTATCACAGCTTGATATGGACTTCCACCCCCAGAATTCCCCAGCCAGTGGGAAGTGGAAGTCCACATATCTTCAAGCTGCCAAAGTTAAAAAAAAAACACCCCACTGCTCTAATCGAAAGAAGTACAGCAATGCAAACATTGGAAGAAAACCTTTCAGGGTCTTAGTTCAGAGGGGGAAAAAAAGAGTGTGGATAACTTGATCTCTTTATGTCCTTGGTCTGTGCACTGTCAACCTACATCTCTTGATAAACTCTCCCCAAGCAAACTCAAAAGTCCAGAAGACAACTGGACGGTTTATTTTTCTTTGAGAAAGAAGAACAAAATGTTTTGTTTCTCATCCAAGAAGCTTCATCAGTTGTAATGGTGGGTGGGGCAATGGGAGGATAGGTACTGACAGTAGAGATTGGAAGGTGAGGGGGTGGAAGGATAGGTTCTGACCAGGGGTGGGATTCTACTGGTTCACACCTATTCGCTAGAACCGGTTGTTAACATTCTAAGCAGTTCAGAGAACTGGTTGTTAGAAGAAATTACTGGCCTAATCCTGTAAGGAAGGCAGGAAGGAAACATTCTGGTGTTGCTTACAAACACTGCCCCTCCGTTAACCCTTATTACAATCTAGGCAGGACTAGACTTCTTGTCTCAGGAACTTCTCTGGAGTTTTTTTTCCTTCCTTTGATGGTACTTTGCTTGTATAGAGTGACCATTCAAAGTTAAAATGGCACTGAAAAAAGTGACTTATGACCATTTTTCACACTTACGACTGTTGCAGCATTCCCACAGTCGTGAGAGGCCAGGCAAGAAGATGTGTGCCTCGATGTGAGTGATATTGAGTTGGCCACGCCCAGGCAGTCACATGACCACCAAGTCACGCCCACCAACTAAGCCACGGCCACAGAACTGGTTGTTAAAAAATTTGAATCCCACCCCTGGTTCTGACCAGATGGAGGGGGAGCAGGTTGGAAGGGTTGTGTTTCTTTGCAGTCATCTGGTCGTTAGTACTCTCTTGCCCTCGGGGTCACCTGAATCAGAGAGTAGTTGGTTGTGGAATCTTTTTGGAACTGCTGCAAGAGGTGCGTTGTGAAGTTTCTTGGATGAGAAACGAAGCGTTTCGTTCTTCTTCCTCAAGGGGGAAAAAATAGTCCAGTTGACTTTTGAAAAAGCACCTTTGAGACAATTATGACCTGCATGATTAAGAATATCCACAGACATCTCCCCACGCAAATAAAGCCACTTTGAAGAAAGAGGTTTGTTCGATGAATTCCTTTGATGAATGTCTATTTGGGAAGGAGTCTCATTACACCCAGTAGGATCTATTCCTGTGTGTAAGATGGCTCTTTTGTTTTCTTCACTCAGTTATTCCAGCTCTTTACTTACTGTACCTTCAAAAAGACTTTCTTTCCCTATTTCTTTTGCCCAGCTTCCCCCTCCCCCTTTCCCCCACTTCTTCTTCATTTGGGAAATAGGCTGAGAGAAACAGTTGACTAATTTTCACACTTTAACAATTCTGGGCTAAAGAGATTCTCCCCCTCCCACCTCCTCCTGCGATGTATTAGATGGATGGTATTATGTGGTATTTACATTTTTCATTTTTTAATGGAAATAATTTCATCTTCTTTTCTGAGGATTAGCTTCCAGCAGAGATGATCTTCCTCGTAGTCACTCTTAGCCGAAAGATTATGAGCTCAGGCCACCTTTGAGCAACTCAGCCCAGGCACATAAGGATTCCAGCTGCTTTCCCTTATTATTCACAGGCGGTAGATATCTGGTCCAAACTAATGGCAGCAGAACGATCGACCCAGCTTCCTCCCTCATGTCTTGCAATGGATGCATTTATTACTGCTAACCGACATAGCTGTGGATGATGAGCTTTGTGGTTCAGAAAGGGGCACCAGTTTGGAGAAAGCTGAGTTGGCAAGATTGGGGATGGTTGCATTGGGCAGTATAGAAACTGCAGTCAGTGCAATGTTACTTCCAGGGCAAAGAGCTCTGCTGGCATCTGATAGGTATCTTTTGTAGAACCTGAATCATGATCTAGAGAAGGGGTGTCAAACTCGATTTCATTGAGGGCCGCATCAGGATTGTGTTTGACCTCAGGGCACCGGGGTGGGCATGGCCAGCTCAACATCACTCGTATCGGGGGCTCCTGTGGTGGTCTGAGTGCTCTGCCAGTGAAAATGGGCTCCCTGCGCAGGTATGGAAAACCCCAAATACTCCTAATGAAGAACTAATAATACCTAAAGTAACGGAAAGCGCTGAGATGAACATGCTAACAAGGAAACTGAAAGAAAAAGATGACTCTGAATTCTTTTCAATTTGGAACAATTGGTATAAATGGTTAACAAACAGAACTAAGAAGTGAGACCAAAAGCCTAACTGAAATAATCCTTAAGAAAGTAAAACGAAATTTTGTAAATTATATAAAGATATAAGAATAGTAATCATAGTTAAATCTATTATTTAATATTAGACAAATGTAATATAATATATTATGATATTTAAAGCAAAAACCTGTATAGATGCCAAGAATGCGGTTGATACCATGATGTTTTACGATGTAACAAAAGAAACTAAATAAAAATATACATAAAAGAAAAAAGAAAAAAGAAAAGAAAATGGGCTCCCAAGCTCCATTTTAGGCTGCCACAGCCTCCTGCAATCCTCTGCCAGCAAAAACAGAGCTCTGGAGGATCACATGTGGGCCCCTCGAGCTCCATTTCCACTGCCAGAGGCTCCATGAGCTAGTCCTTCACTGTTGCCAGGGCAGCTCTGTGGGCCAGATCTAAGCACCCCGTGGGCTATATACAGCCCCCGGCCCTTGAGTTTGACACCCCTGATCTAGAGACTTGGCTATTTTGGAAAAGCAATTGGCTTTTGGGAGTTTTCTACAGTCTTCCAAACAATTCCTGATCTGATTTGAAAGAAGAAAATGCTGTGTGTCACAAACTGGGCCACTCTCTTGTTTACTTTTGCCATGACCTTTGACATGCAAGTCTCTTCAGTGTTGTCAGTATAGGAGTATTAAAGCTGGTCTATTTAAACAGTTAAGGATTACTATGTAACCCCATAATCTGTATGGACCCCTTTTGCACTTGTTTAAATGTAAAGTAATATCCCTTTTCCTCATCCACAGTTCTCATGTGCCTGCAGTTGTATAGCTGTCAGAGTGACCTGTTGAACCTATACAGAACTTCTTTTAAAGTGTTACTTCATGGAATTCTCCCTCTCCCTCCCTTGCACACAAACATGGTTTTCCATTTCCAACTGCTTCCTTTTCTTTGTAAGAAGCTTGTTAATGGACTCTTGATTGTGTGGCTGCAGCATTATTTCGTTGTGTTTGCACATTTTTTTCCCCACAAGAAGCTTGAAGGCTCCATTGTGCTGCATAAACTTCACAATGTATAGGGTAAGGATATAGAATAAAGTACACTCACTTCTGAAAGGCCAGCCCTTTCCAAAGGGGTCAAGTAAATTCTACAAGACAGGATGAATCAGAAGGATAAACTGAAGCTCTTTGAGGATGATCAGGCTTCTTACAACATGATCTTCAGAGCTGACTAAAGTTTAGTTCATCAGATGCATGTCTTTAAAACCCATATCTTAGTAGGGAGGAAGGGAAATTATAAATGAACTGGCTTAATGGCCACAGAACATAAAAAGGAGAGGGGGTTGTTATTCTTTGTGTTAACCCACAATGTGCTGTTTTGGGGTTTGGCTCTCATGTGAACAAATCCAAACAATGTGGTGTATAAGTCATGATTGATGGCTTATCTCACTAAGTGTGAGTGAAGCCAATTGCAGATGAGTTAAGAATACAAGGTAAAAGAAACCCTGCATGATGAATGACTTATCCAGAGTCTGAAACAGATCTGTGTAGGCTTAAATGTATAGTAGTTAAGGAACGGCTAGTGTTCTCCTCAGTGTTCTCCTGGGCAAACTAGATAGCTGTGGTTCCCCACAGCTTCCTACTCCCATGTTGATGCCACCATTTTCTTCTCAACTCACACTTGTCAAGCTGTAGCCTTCAGGCAGATTGGTGGAGGTCCAGTATGGCTGCCACAGCAGGATGTGCACAAGGATAGGTACCCTCAGGCATTTTCTTGCCCAACCAGCTTGTAGCAGCATGGGAGGACCTGGGGATGAGGAGGATGGAATGGAAAATGGGTATATGTCTGAATGTGCCCCTCACAGAAATATGTCATTGCCTTCGGTTCTCAGGGATGAACAGACTGGGTATTCCTAGTTAAAAAGTCAGTATAGCGAACTTCATTGCAAACAATAATTACGGACTCAAAAATCCTTCCTTCAATAAACCATTGTTTCTTAATGGCTGGAGTTGGATTGAGTGGGAAAAGCCAGGATCTAGCCCACCTTCAGCCAAAGAAGCTCACTGCGTGACTTTGGACCAATCCTGCACTATCATCCAACCTCCCTCCCAGAAATGTTGCTCATTTTATTTATCTGTTTTAGAGAAAACAGTATAAGTTCAAAGCAATGTAAGTAGAACATCTTCCTTCCATTTCTCCTCATAACACCCCCTGGTGAAGTAGGTTTGGTTGAAGAGAAATAGAAAAGGAAAACACCGCTATCTTGGGTTTTTGCATAAAAGCAAGATACCAATCAAACAAATAAATAGACCCAGGGAATAACAAGAGGCCCATAAATGTGCCAGGCAAAGCTGGAATGCAAGGTTTTTTTGAATGTGCAACTGTTGATAAATCTTCTAAGGATTCAGAAGATTCTGAGGTGTGGGGGTCCTTCAGGCAGTCTGAGAAAACAGCCTCACCAAACAGGGTGAACATGTTTGAACAAGTGCCAATGGCTCTCACATCAGTCTCTTCTACCTCAGGTTCCATATTTCTAACTGGTAATAACAGGGACGGATGCTGTCATTTTTCCACGCAAAACAATTGTAGTTTTACTGGAAATATATATTTCTCTTTTTTATACACCAAATGGCATCTATTATAGAGTCATGTTGTTTTGCAAGCAGCAATCTCCATTTGATTTTAGTATCCATGATGGTGCCATGGTTTTAAAAGTCTTCATTCTTTTTCTCAATTGATTGGAAATGGTCATCTGAAACAATAGGCAAAGATGGACCAGCATCGTGTTGGAGGAAGTGAGGAGGAGAAAAGATGAATTAATTATGTACTCCATGCTGAAATATTACAATTGGACCATCTAACGCAGGGGTGTCAAACTCATGGCCCACAGGTCAGATGTGTAATGCGCTGGCCACGCCCATGCCTAGTTTAGCAAAGGGGAGAAAAGTTGTGATATGTCATGTGAT
This sequence comes from Pseudonaja textilis, assembly GCF_900518735.1. The sequence goes on from NW_020769380.1 coordinate 1,961,534, forward strand.
GACGCCATAACAACGCAAGTTTGACACCCATGATTTAACAGACATGACTACAAGCAGATTATGGTGTGCTGTCTCTTCTTGAGCGTTTTGTTGAAGCACTTCCTTTGTAGATTTTGCCCTTTGAGACAGTTCAGAGGGAACATAAAGAGGCACCAAGAAGACCAGTAGCAGTTATTTGCTACTTTGGAAAACATTGATGAACAAGTTGAGGCACAATAAACCATAAAAACATACAGTACATAGACATTTTAAAAGATAATCAGAATGTCGCTGCTGGCATGCAAGTGAAACACTTTTTGCCACCTTTACTGCTTAATTAAAAGCATCTTTGCTTTACTTGGCAAGCAGAGCTTGTAAGCTATGTAAAAGTGCCCTCATTAATGCCATCTTGGTTAATTGTTCAAATCTGTCTGTGGCCCTTTATTGTGGTTGAGCATGAGGTGGAATAAACCTTCCTGAATAATAAAACTGCAAAGCATTTAGCATTACTCTTGTTAGATACAAGAGCACTCCTTCAGTTCTCCCTTCATCCTAGAAAGCAATAGCAAGAACAATAGCACTTAGATTTATATACCACTTCATAGTGCTTAACAGCACTCTTTAAGCAGTTTACAGAGTCAGAATATTGGCCTGCAACAATTCGGGTGCTCATTTTACTAAACTGTTTTCAGCATGGCTACTGAAAAGGCATCCCATCATTTAATGTAAGAAATCATGTTACAGGTTAAGGCAGCAGACTGAAAAAGAAACACCATGTCAAGATTGCTGTAAATGACACATGTTAAATGTTGGTAACATACAAACTTCATTTATTGAGAGGAATGTGTTTAAGAACATAACGTATTTATTAATATCCTTAAAAACTCCAGGAAATAGACTAGGTGGGGCCTTCCCTAAGTGAAGTCATGTTGCACATACTTGAACAAGGCCTGCGTTTCCAGATGTTTGGTAAATTTATCTTTAATGGCAGTTTCCACTATCTTCCCTGTAACAGATCTTCAGCTGACAAACTTTTAATTTTCTGGATCTCTCCATGATTCTTTCTTAAAAATTGAAGCTATGTTGGCTGTCTTACATTTCTCAATTACAGAGGCTGAGTGTAGAGACAGGTTAGATCAGGGCTGTCAAACTCCGGGCCAGATGCGTCGTGCTGGCCACATCCACGTCTGGTTTAGCGAAAGGGGAAAAAGCCCCAACACGTCACATAACACCACCATGACAATGTGAGTTTGACACCCCTAGTTAGATATTTTAATGAGAAGGTCCTGGTGATTATCAAAAGAATTTTCATATGGAAGTATTCCTCCATGTAGAGAACTGTTTTGGTGTCAGAAGTTGGCTACTGCTTTCTTCATTGTGCCTAGACTGACATTTTCTTCTGTAAAACTGCAGAGACATAATTACTAGGTTTAAAGATTGTGCCAAGCCATGGTTTATTTAATGTTATCAATTGAAAAAAGCAATAGTTTACAGCCACATATGGTTTGTTGGTTTTGGTTTACCATGTTGTGTCAACCCAACCACTGTGGTCTGGAAACCATGATGTGTGGTTATATTAATCACGGCTATGTTATGCAAACTTGACACAATTTGGTTTTCTCACTCTTCCATATCTAGTTCTCCAATTATGTCTATTGATTTGGGAATATAATAATAAACAATGGTTGCTTTCATACATGTTTATGAATGGATCATTTAAATGCAGCCTTCACAATCCATCTGCAGTTGAGTTCGTATGACGTACCAAACTAATCACCCCACCTAGTTTGGGTGACCATACTACTGCTATGCCTGAACTATAACAATCTGAATGATCATTGGACAGTAGCAAGACATCTTAGTTTTCTGTATCTCTGAGTCACCATTTAATGGTCATCTGGATTTATGCAGACCAGATCTGATAACCCATTCACTGAGCCACAAACTAGATTACAGCTAGCTATTTTATGAAAATACAGCCAACATGTCTGGGTTTTGTGGTGGTTTTATTTTTTGCAGAACCAGAAACGAATAATTTGCACTTTTGATGGGGAACATTCTCGAGATTCGAAATTTTAACTCATCTCCTAACCCCAAGTTGACTTTATTCCTCCTGGATCTCAGGGAACTCTTTTCCCAGGAGGAAAGAAAATAACTTTTCTCTGTGGGATAAAGGTTTCAGCTTTAGCTAACATCAAAGGTCTTATTTTGAAATTAGAAGCACGATGACACTTGCTTCTAAGGCTTGTTCTCAGTCATTGCACTATAATCAACAAAGATCTTTTGGTCTTTACAAAGACATGTGCTGACACATATATGTATGTGTTTGCAGCCTCCAACTCATTACCTGGTGCTGCATGCAATCCCTGAAGAAGTACTGCTTGCCCACTGGAATACCTGAGCTGTGTGATCTACTGCTTATAGTTTTGCCTGAAGCAGTAGCCTGCAATACTGCATGTGGTCCTAAGCCCTTTTTGGATTGGCCCTATAGCCTTCGGAAATCATACCAATAGCCATAAATTGCTAAGAAATACAGGTATGATTTCCTACTGAAAAAGAAAAAAAATAGTAATTATTTCCTAGTGAAGAGCATCTTATTCCTCTTATTCTAATCTTCATAACTTGTCCAGAGTAGATTGCAACCTCATTCTGTCATCCCGGGTGTTGACCAGAATTCTCAATTTTATGAAATCTGCAAATCTGATAAGCAGCTCATCAACCCCATTATTCAGTCCATTAATAAAAAGATTTAATAATACCTGCCCTAAGATAGATACATGCAATTACTGCAGTCCAATAATGTAAAACCATCAGGGCAAACTCTCTCACTGCAATTGACCAGCCAGTTGTGGACTTAACCTTATTTATCATTTATTTATTTGTATCCCACCTTTATTGTTTTAACAAGTAACTCAAAGTGGTGAACATATCCAACGCACCTTCCTCCTCTTATTTGCCCACAACATCAGCCCTGTGAGGTGGGTTGGGCTCAGAGAGAATGATTGGTCCAAAATAATCCACCTGGCTTCCATGGTTAATGCGGGACTACAACTCACCGTCTCCTACTTTCTAACCTGGTATCTTAAAACACACTTATTTAAATGTTATTTAATAATAGTTGATAAATAGTTTTATTTATTTGTTATTTAAAACACTTGAACAGGTTGTTAATAAAAACACCTTATCAAAATGTTTGCTGTAATCAAGGTAGAGTACATCCATAGCATTCCCCTTCTCTACTAACATAATTGCTTTGTCACAGAAGGAGATGAAACTTTTTCACATGATTTGTTTTTAACAAAGGCTTGTTGACTCTTAAAAATCACGACATTGTCTTCCTCATGGTAACTACTATCCTGCTTTATTATTTTCTTTATCTGGATTTTCTTTTTCTTTTTTATTTCTTGAAGAGAGGAACCACATTGGTTCTTCAATTCTTTGATACAGTTTTCCTTGAAGATAACTGACAGAGGTCCTGACAGCTCTTCAACAAGTTCCTTTACTATTTAGGGCACATTTCATCAAGGCCTGGGGATGTGAAGGCATTCAAATGACCAAGAAGTTATTTTACCATATCCTTGTTGACCTACATCCTCCCCTGTTGTGCTCATTCCCAGTTTATGCTTCTCAAATTTTAATTTTCTTCTCAATAAGAGTTGAGTTTCTCTGCTTTTTCATGGTCGTATCTTCTCTGGGTCACTAGAAGCCTTGATTAAGACTTCTCTGTTTGGAATAAGCAGCGAATACCTCGTCTAATTTGTCTTCTTTTAGCTGTTGACATTTGAATAAGGCCTTTTTAATGATTTTTTTTCTCTATTAGCCTTAGCTCATTTTCTCTCTTTCCTGGCCTCATTTCTGCATTTTTGAGGTGAAGCTTTGTTGTCTTCCTTGGTAATTAACACTTCCTTCCATATCCAACAAACATTTTTCTTTAGTTTCATTTCCTTCACACACTGCCTATTCAACCCTCTGGTTTCTTTAGAAGTCTCTTAGTTTTCTTTTTCACTGAAATTGTCTAAGAGCGCACTATTAATTCTCAATTTCCTTTTTTTGTTTTTGCAATTAACAACTTGAAAATATGTGGAGCTTTGCACCCAAAGTCCCTTCCACTTCAAATATCTCCAACTAACTCTTCCTTGTTCCTAAGGTTCAAATCCTAGGGAACTGATAAGAGGTGGGTATTCAGCAGGTTCTGACCAGTTCTGGAGAACCGGTAGTGGAAATTTTGAATAGTTCGGAGAACCGGCAAATACCACCTGACTGGCCCCGCCCCCATCTATTCTCTGCCTCCCGAGTCCCAGCTGATCGGCTGGATCTTCTTTTGTTGCCCTGCACAGGAGAATGGAGCTGCAAAGCAGGTTAGTGGGGTGGGGAGGGAATGGGGATTTTGCAATAACTTTTCCCCAGGAGTGGGGAGGGAATGGGGATTTTATAATATCCTTCCCCTGCCATGCCCACCAAGCCACGCCATGCCCACCAAGCCACGGCCACAGAACCGGTAGTAAAAAAATTTGAATCCCACCACAGGAACTGATCCCCTAGTGCCCACATAAATCTTTTTGAAAGAGAAAATTATGCAGAATCCTATCTGAATCAGTCACGGGGACCAGAAGTTTAGTCTTCTGAGCTTTCAGACTCAGTTTGGGGCCCATGCTTAGGGAACTTCTCTCTACTGGAATGTGTGGAGCGAAGTTCCCTGAGTATGGGCTCCAAAATGAGTCCAAAAACTCGGAAGACCAAACCTCTGGTCCTAGTGACCAACCCAGATTGGATCCTGCAACATTATCCTGTGACACCTGCTGTCATTTGTGAGAGAAAATTATCACCAAGAATTTATCTGACATGGTGTTTAGCAGGATTTGTGTTCCGCTGAATGTTTTTGTAGGTGAAATCTCCACTCACATAGTTTTTTTTAAATGCTTCTGTCTGCTAAAAGTATCTCTCCTAGCAAAAATCCCTTCTGTTGGCTTTCAGCACTTGTGCTACTATCACCTCAAACAGACTCATTCCTGATATATAAGGCTACACCACCATCTCTTTTCTCTTGCTGGTTCCTTTGTACTCAAAGTGTAGGTATATATACTCAGTGTTCCACTGGTGGAATTCGTCCTATCATGTATGTGTAATCCCTGCTATATTTTACTTTCGCAATGTTTGATTATGTAAATGTTTTTATTTCGTGGGACACTTTTGCCTTCTATTGGCTTGCTTGCTCTTGCCTAGTATAACCATCTGCACCTGGCCTTCATCCATGCCCATTCAATTTTATATCCCCATTAGTTATGATTAGTTCCCTGAATTACTTTTTCATAGGCATCAAATAGCACTTCTGCTGTTTCCCAAGGACTTTCTGACTCATATATATATATATATACTATCTCACATCAACTCAGATTTGCGTCGTATTGGTTTACGGGGTCTGTGCTAATTTTTCATCGAACTGATCCTTTTTGTGATGCTGCTGCATTAAGCAAATTCTATGTTTACGCAACAGCCAGCTGTTACTTGCCAAAACTAACTGACCAGAGAAACTGTTGTTTTCTTTTTTCCATATGTGGAAATTTTCTCTTGCTTGTTGTCCTTATCAGGTTCCACACTTCCTTATCTAATTGTTTTCTGAGAAAGAAGGAGCCTGTCATACCTATTATTTAAAAAAAAAAAGCAATAAGAGGAAGGAAGAATGAAAAAAGTTCAGAGCTGTTCCCTATGGCTTAGTTTAAAAAAAATGTTTTTCTATCTGTGTCCAGTGCAAAATTAAACTAGCATAGATTTTGCTGTCTCCATTATTAAGTCAAGTCCCCTCTATTCTGGTTTATAGCTTGAGGGCAGTGTCCTGATGTCTGATGCAGAGAAAGTTGCACTTTCTCCAGCTCCTAAAAAAATCTCCAGGTGGCAGGAGGGCCACCTATCAGCCAGAGCACGGCTTCCAGTCACAGACCCAGGGATCCAGCCATTCTCCCCCTTTGCAAACCTTGACAATAAACAAATAGGTAGAAGAGGCTCCTTTCATGCCTGCTCTTTTAAGCTCTCCTCATCTCAGAAATCTAGATCAGGCTGAATCGCTGACAGCCCAAAACAAAGAGGAAACCAGTTCTTTCACTTGCTTCACCATATATTTCCCATCCTCGCTGCCACTGATGTTCATCTCTATTCAGGCTCCCAAGACAGGGATCAGCTCAGAGATCCTGTGGCTATAGGGGAGAACCCAATTTGAAAGGGCTGGAATCTCCTCTTGGCCCCAAACAGGATGGCTCTGGAGGAGAGAGCACAAAGATAGGGTGTGAGGAGGTGTCCCGGATGTCTAACAAACTAAGATGGCTATGAGATGCTAAACTGATCCCTCTTGTTAGAGGTGACTGATTGTAGCACTGGCAAGCATACTTAACAAATTATGCCCATGGTAAAACATATTGTATAAAATCCTACTTTAACAATGAAGCAACTACCAATGACTTTAAGCTACTCAAGTATGGAAGTAAGATAAGGGTGATGGGATTCAAAAATTTTTACTAGAGGTTCTGTGGACACGGCTTGGTGGCCATGGCAGGGGAAGGATACTGTAAAAGCTCCATTTCCTCCCCACTCCAGGAGAAGGTTACTGCAAAATCCCCATTCCCTCCCCACCCCACTAACCTGCTTTCCAGCTCCGTTCTCCTATGCAGGGCAACCAAAGAAGACCCAGCCGATCAGCTGGGACTCGGGAGGCAGAGAATAGATGGGGGCGGGGCCAGTCAGAGGTGGTATTTGCCGGTTCTACGAACTACTCAAAATTTCCTCTACTGGTTCTTCAGAACTGATCAGAACCTGCTGAATACCACCTCTGGCTACAACTGCAGGAAAGAGAGGCCGTCAGGAGATAGCCATACTATCAGTGCAAGCAGGGAATGATTGCTTAGGAAGCTAGATGTTGTTGCTTAGTGCTTGCAAACAACTGTACTGCACATGAATGCTTAAGAGTTCTTCCTCACACTTTCTTTCTCATGCTAACATGTGTTCCTCCCGCCCTTAAGGTGGCAGAAAAGGATACCAGTATAATTTGCCCTAAAGGCTGAGCTCTATTTGCTGTCCTTACAATTTCAATGTGAGGTTGGTTAAGGAAAACAATTGGTGCATTCCCTTGAGTGTATTTCTCTTCCTACCCAACATCATCTGTTGCTGGGAAAAGACAAACCATGGTCCTTGATGTGTGGTGGAGGAGCTGGTTTAATTGGCTATAGGGTGGGTGCCCAGGGCAGAGGCTTGAATCCTACCTCAAGCCGTCAAAGTGGCAAGTTTCTGGTGCAGGAATTATCTGTACCAGTTATCTGTTAGTCAGGCTATTTATGAAACCGCTCTAGTGGTCTTCTGGACCAGCGATGGGGTCTCCAACCTTTTCCGCTCTGCGGATTGGCTGGTGGAGCAAGGGGGAGGGCATGGTTTCACGGGCACAAATGCAACTTCATACATGTGCACACTTGCCCACCACTTGTGCAGCCCGGATCCTAATGGGTTGTTGACTGGGGACCCCTGTTCTGGACAACAGTTACTAAAACCACATCTGAAAGAGTCTGACTGAAAGGTTGGTGGAGTGGATGATGGGTGAACTGGGAAGGAAACTAGATTGTGTGATCTCCTGCTTTATCCTGTCCTTTGTTCCACCAATCTGTCAGCTGCATTATCTTTGGACATGGACTTAATACTGTAGTCTTCTAAAATATTGCTTCTGTAGTTATAAGCCCAGAAATAGCGCCAAATGACAAACCATAAGCACATTGGAATGCTTGCAGGGAGCATGAAACAATCTTCCTCAAGTTTTACCCCATACCCTTCCTTATTACCTGCCTTTCAGGCTAAACAAACTCTTGTCAATTTCCCCCTGGCTTTCATGCAGTTCAAATAATATGGCTCAAAGAAATAGCAGTGCGAATAGCAATGATAATTTCTACAATAATAAGATAGATACATGTGTTGAGTTTCTGGGCTGCAGCCTTGATCTTTTCTTTATATCTGAGGTTGATGGAGCTACAGCTTCTCTTCTATGGAGCTCTTTCCTTGTAGTGGGTGACAGTACAGGTGATTTGTTCCTGGACTATTGGGGAAAAGGAATAGCTCAACTTGAGTTACCTCCTGATAAGGGAGACTGTATCTATCCTGCATATTGAACAAAATATACAGACTAACAGAGGAGCTTCTAAGAATCTGTGGTTCTCCATCTGGAGTGCTTCTATACCCCTGTCCTGTGATGCCAATTTCCTGACCCAGATCAAACAGCACAAGAAGCCAAATATCTTCAGAATATACATCTCTTATAATCAAACATGCAGACTGATGCATCATCCTGAATCATTGCATCTTATTATGCTTGAACTGCGGAACAACACTTGCTTTAGATTCTGGCTTATTTGGTAAATGTGAATATTTAAGATCAAGGTTGGGAAGCCTGTATTCCACCAGTTGTTGCTGAAGTCTATTCTTTACCAGTTATTCCAGCTACCGTGTTACACAGGATGCTACAAATTTAAATTTTCTAACAACCGAAGGCTTATCTTCCTCCCTGATATACTTCAACTAGCAGGAAAGTCCAGACAGAAGTTATCAGCCAGCGTCTATTGGTATGAATGTTTGGTTCCATTAAACTATGATTCTTCAGAATTCTGGCTAATTATTGCACAATAATATCTTCCGACCACCTATCTCACCTGTTGAATAAGCATAAAATAAGACTACCCCAAATATCTTACTTTAAAAAGAGTACAACAAAGAACTAGAACTAAGGAGAACTTTCCTAACGGTGAGAGCAATCGACCAGTGGAACGGCTTATCTTCAGAAGTTGTGGGTGCCCCATCACTGGAGGCTTTCAAAAAGAAATTGGACAAACATTTGTCTCAAACAGTATAGAGTCTCCTGTTTGACGGGGGGGTTAGACTAGAAGACCTCCAAAGTCCCTTCCAACTTTATTTATTCTATGTTCTATATTCTAAATAGAGTAAAACAGCCCTATTGACATTATGAGCTTGCCTGAGAAGTATTATCAGGAAGTTCTTCTGACTCCTGGTTTCTTTCACTTGCCATTAATTTGTAATGTTCTGTAAGTTTTATGATGAGGATAGCTGGAGTCCTGTAAAAATAAATAAGCAAACTATGGAATATACAATGTAGGGAAGTAAAGAATGTGGGTGCCTAAGGGGGAAGAGAAGAAGCTTGGCAATATGGATATAACAATTTCTTTCTTGCAAAGAAAAAAAAATGACAATGTCTCTTGCAGCTAATCTGCTAGCACACATGTCCAGTGTTTTGACTCTCGCCCTTTTTGTCACCATCTCCAGGGATCACTGTTGTCAATTCCCCCACCGCTAAGATCTGCCTAGAATATCATTAAGTTATCTGGGCACATATTTATAATAGGGATGCATGTAAACAGAGGCTGCATTTAAATCAGCAAGTATGGCTGTTGACAAGGACCCAAACGCAAAGTAGTTTCTTCGAATGGCATTCTTATTAGTGTCATCCGCTCTTGAGGATAAATACAGCTTTCCTTAGTGTCTGCTGAAAAGGAAGAGACAGGTGACAAATCACGATTTTTTAAATATCTCCCCTCTCCCCAATCAGCTATAAATATAATAATGAGTCATTAGTAAAATAGCAGCTTGGAGTCAGAAGAAAGGCTGTTTCTGTTCAGAGATCTTGTGCTGAAGTGCGCTGTGCTTGAGATATTCTGGCAATTTTTAGCCCCAGTCCATTAGAATCACTTCCTTCTCTTGCCTTATTACTGTTGTATTTTAATTATCCCCGAACAGCTTTCCTTCATTTCACTGTGGATGTGTTAAGCTCCTGCCATATTTTGCATCCAAAAGGGCTGAGATTTTTTTTATACATTTATGTACTGAGTGCAATTATTATCTGGTAATAATTCATAGAGAAATGAGAATCTCAGGAGTCGGCCAATGGTGACCTCAGGACCAAATCTATGGCTTCAGTTCCCATCCCACCCTCTCCCACACACATTCCAATTGATTTTAATTTTTATGTTCTAATTTTACTGCTGTTCTTCTAAACTTCGAATAGCATTTTATGGGGATGAGTCAACAGTAACACAAAATGTTTTTGTGCCTTTGCCCTGCATCTTGTATAGCCCCTTGGCTTATTTAACCTTTAACAAGTGTTGCTTCTTGCCAGATTAGATTCAGGAGGACACTTGTTTATCTTCTAATTCATGTAAAACTGAGAATGGAAGAAGAGCAATACTTACTTTTCTTATTGTGATGCTATAAAGTGAACTAAAATAAGGAAAATCAGATTACACAGAGTTGAAGAAAGATGAGTGTTTCTCTCCCTTATCTCCCCCATTACTTCAGAAAGTGAAATCTTCTGAACTCGAAGCCAAGTGGCAAAACACAATTATTGTAGTCACATATCATGTTATTCTTCAGCTAAGACACCATGTAATCGCTTATCCTGGTAGCCTGATTCACACCATCTGCTCTCCAGGAATATTCTTGCCCTCCGACAACTTTGGGCTGCCAGGGTAATTATTTAGGCACTTAAGAAATGTACTGTTTTCCCCTACTCCCTTTTTCTAGCAGCTAAAAAGACCAAAGGAGTATCTTTTTAGTTGATACCAGGTTTCCCATCAATATGTTGAATGCCAATCTTTCAACCCCTTTGTGGCTTAGATTAGGATGTGGCGCAAACCCATTTGATAGCCTCCTATCAAACTTGCAAGTGAATAAATTGCCAGCTAAGTGATGGCATGGGAGAAATAATTCTAATCCATAACACGGAAACCTGAGAGAAGTTGTTCCTTCAGAGGAATAATCCTACTTGGTTAGAAACATGGGGGTGGTTGTACTCCATTATTGCTCCTATTTGGAGGGGCCTCAGAATGCAACCACTCAGAGTGAAGTGGCAAAGAACAATATTAGTTAAGGGAATAATTGATGTTCAAGATGAATGGTCTATGAAATCAAATATGCTCTATATTTTATTGGTTAAGAGCCAGAATGGAAGAATTAAATTATCTTGGGCAAATCTACATCTCTCAAGGCATCTCCATATAAAGTGTTTTTGCAGCAGTTCAGAAACACTTCCAGATCTCTGGAATTCTACCATCATGTTTCAGTTTAGATCTCGTGGGGTTTTGTTTTATTTTTGGCTGAAACCAGAAATAAAACTGATATTTTCTTCGGCAAGACCTGTGAGTGATCCATTTTTCATTATTAGGAATTCTTGTCTTATCTGCCTCCCAGCTTCTCAGGTCCGACCACTTATTAATATTTCATCCTGCAAAAAGGTGGCTTGGTGGCTTTGCAGCTCTCCCGCTCATAGCAACTGTTGGATCATTTCACATAGAGAAATGAATGTAGTGTAGTCAGCAAGAACGTAAGAGTAGAGAGAGAAAACACTGGGAATTTATTTTCTTCCTCTTTTGTTTGCACAGGGGTTTTTGTCAGAACAGCTGAAGAGTAAGTAGCTGAGAGCAAATCCTGATTAATGATGTTTCCTTATTATCCAAAGCATTTCAGCTTCAGATAAAGAAAAGATTACCATGTTTTGACTCTAAGTATTTCTAGACAGTAGGGAGTGAAAGTTGGCAATATGCAAGGGCCTTCAACTTAACCTTTCCCATAAGTTTGCTGTGGAGATAAATTAGATAGCAGGAAACAGTCATGCACATTGTTCCTGGGCAACTTCAAGGATACATAAAAATTACAGAGGGGGATAATGCAAAAACGTTTACAGTCTTTGTTCACTAATTTCCTGGCCAACTGCATAGAAATAACATATTCTTTTTCAATCCATAATGGTTTATATAATCCTGGTTTTAGGTACAATTGCTGTTTCATGAGTTGAAGGAATTTGAGACAAACAAGCTAAGGTCAAAATTGTTTTGATTTTGGTTCTTCCCGTCTACCCTCCTAGATTATTGTTTTGTACCATCATCCATAACTGCAGTAACATTAAGCTTTTTATGAGGTCTTGACTGTGAACTTCTTCAGAAGAACTGCTGTTTGTTTGCTTGCCTTTGATTGAGATTCGAATCACAGGCCAACAGGAATTTATGGACTGCTTGATGTAAACAGCCCTTGTGTTAATCTGTAGGGAAATAAATGTCAAATGTTTGCAGATAGAAAGTTCAAGCCGAGTGAAGGGGAATTTGAAGGCAAGAAAAACAGGAGTTGGTGGAGGAACTCCTAAACTGTAGCTTCCATTTTTTTAAATCTCTGCAATGTCCAGAAAAGGCCTCATGTCTGCAAGTCTGCAGTGTGTGTGTGTGTGTGTGTGTGTCTGTATTAGGGCTGGACTGCTCAGGAAAAAAAAAAGAAACATTAAGTCTTGACTCCTTTTATAAAAAGAGGTGTTGTTCAAGTATATTCAGAAACAAGTAAAGCTATTCCCATTTTTTTTAATGTTCTTCCAGTGAAGAATTAGAATTAGTGGCTCTTGCTTTTAACTTTTTAAATAAAAAATAATGCACCGAAAGATCAAAATGGAAAAAAGGATACACAAATCTAAAACCAATGAATTACAAACAAGCAGATAGCTCTTGCATTTTGCACATTTTAACATGAATTTGTTTTATAAGCTTTAAGTGTACCTTTCAAGGAAAAAAAAAAGATAAATTAAGAATAATACTGTGTTTCTCCAACAATACGTCCCCCCCCAGTAGGAAGACCCAGCATGTTTTCTAGGCATAAAATGAAATTAAGCCCCTCCCACCAAATTTAGGCCTAGTTTAAAACATGCGAAATTGGGGGGGAAGGCAGGGGGGAAATTTGTCATTAGGAGTGCCCCGCGGGCAGCTATGTCTCACCATCAGCCGCTCCTAACACCATGATGGAGCACGGAGGGCTCCCTTACCCCTCCCTTACACGGGTCAGCAGGTGGGCGGCGTCAGCATGGATGTCCGGCAGCGTTTCAGTCGCTTCTCAGGCCTCCGTAGCTTACACGGTTGCCACTGATGCTGGCACCTCTCTTGCCAGCACCATCTCCAACAACAGCATCTGGGTCGAAATTAATTCACCCCCCAAAAGACGTCCTAGCCATTTTTTCGGGGCTCAAAAAAAAATAAGGCCTGGCCTTATTTTGTGAGAAACACGGTAGTAAGGAACCTGCACAATTATAATTAACATACTGAACTTAAGGAAATCAGGTGGTTTTCAAATAAGCCCTGATATAATGGATTGAGCATTTTACATTTTAATTATAAATGTTACTTATGAATAAGAGGTGTGGGTTGGTTTGGTTTTGGCTAGTTTAAAATAGTTAGACCAATCATTTTTCTTTCCATGTTTTTCTATTTGCATTGGTTTAGGAAGTTTGTGTCCCATCATATCTTGGGCTTTCACCCACACATTCTGCTACAAAATGTTTAACATCCCCCCCCCCCCCCCCCCCCCCCCAAAAAAAAATACTCAGTATTTTTCATGCTGGATGTTGTGTTGTGCTTTTTAAGGTGGCCTCTGCAATTCCAAATCATGGTGTGATGAACACATTAGCAGGAAAAATGGCTGCAGTGTTTCGCTCTAAAAAAGCCCTATTCACATTTTGGGGTGGGGGTGGCGGGTCAGGAAGATTCAGAATGCTGCTCAAAGCAACTGCCGTACATTGGCAGGCACATAAATTCTGAGACTGCTAGAAATAGGCCTGTCAGTTCTGAAATATCACTGAATTTCATTAATCTTGAATGTGCATTACCACTCTGGCTCTGATAGGGACTGGGGCTGTGCTCATTACTTTCTAAATACCAGAAAACATGATATGGGTTCTTGAAAGGGAGACAGCAGGGAAGGGCTTAGCGAGCATGTGAAATAGTCCACTACCATCTCGTCTGTGAATGAGGGGTCTGCCTTGTGGTATTGTGCCAGAGAAGGAGAGGATTAAGGGACGGAGGTCAGTAACGCAGTAACTAAACTGAGGTGATTTTTCAAGGGCAGGAAGAGGTCACTCAGAGCAGCCTTTCAGAACAGATGCTGGATGTGAAGACAATGAAGGCCCCTGAACTCGAGGTGCTAGATGTTGAAAAGAACATGAGTCCAACGTCGGATGGGTGTGAGATCAGATTGCTGAATAGCAAATGACCGGTGGCAGGGATGGGTGTGGGGTGGGGAGAGATGGAAATGGAATTAGAGCTGGACTTGGGAAGAAACTGAGGAGACATTGGGACAAGAAGTTTGGTTATTGATCTCTGCCTTGGTGCTGATCAGAAAAGATGCCAATTCTGGCCTCTGTTATTTATAATAAACCTGATGCTCCCTGAATTATTCAGTAGGGGCTGTGATCTCAATTACAGAGCATGTCCCCGTGGTACAAAGAGAGAGGGAGAGAGAGAGAGAGAGAGAAGGGGAAAATGAGATTGTGAACTGTGCAAACTCTTTAGTGCACAATTTGAAAGGGCAGTGACAGATGGGAACTTATATTGTATGTAATCAAGCCTGATCTGAATAGAATCTTCTCTTTTTTTTTTCAGACCAACCAAGCGTTGTTCCGTTGGTTGCAACATGTCCATCTAATTTGGACCTGGCTGGAATCACTGTTTTTCATGGCATTTTAATATGAACAAAAGATCAGAACGAAAGTAAGCATGGGCCAGAAAGGAATGAGCGAGTTTATTTCATCTATTTTAGACCAAAAATAAATAAATATTTGAGTTTCCTCTAATGGCCCATTTATTTACATTCTGTAATGAGCTGCTCAGAGGCACCCGCATTTCAAAAAGGATATATTTTTGAGAAATGTATAAATGCATACTGAGGCTAGTAGTTTTTTCTGCTGTCAGTAGTTTGGTCTTCATTATACTTAATTCTACTCCCATTTTTTTCATTGTAAACTTTAATTTCTAGTACTAGTGTTTGCAGATCCTTTGCATTTTTGGCTACCAGTGCAGTCATATCAAAGTAGTGTAGATTATTAATGTTTCTTCTTCCAATGACTAGAGTCAAATGAGCTTTGGTTGTGCTTGTGACAAAATGTCCAAAATTTGCTCAAGTTGACTGTCATTCACTGCTAGCAGGTAATGTTGCCGGGGGAATAGGTACCACCATGGCATATAATGCTCCAATGAATAGTGATAATGGAAGAAACAGAAATTAATGCTGGGTAGAATTGTGTAACATTCAAAATGTGATTCAGGGGGAAAATAATTCTGTTAGATGACACGAACAAATAGGTACAAAAGAAGAACGTAGAGTCAACATTACTGGGCCTTTTGGAGACCCAAGCATGAGTGAGAATGGTGATAGTTTAATAAAAATCTGCTTAGCAAAAAGTTGCATGTTTCAAATATGTAGTTTAAATCTATTCATAATACTGAAGCCAGAAAAATGATCAAATACATCTAAAGGCGTGAATGAATTGACTGTTTTTAATCCAAAACTAAAGAAATTAGTGCAAGATAAAAAGGAGAGATTCTGAATGTGAACAGTGGATATTTCTTTAATAGTATCAAGTATGGGACTTGGAAAAATAGAGAATAGAAGGAAAAGGAGAAAGAGAAACTTGAAGAGAAAATATGAAACCTGAATGAGAAGATATTAAAAGGAAGACTACATTCCTGAAAGAATGAATAAGTTGTAGAGGTAAGAAAAATACCATAGAAGTAAAAGCTGCTGGAGACAGTGTGAAAACAATAACACAGAATATCAGAGAAACACATGGGCTGATGGGAATCAGGAAAAGAGATGCTTGATGAAATGTGAAAGAGTTGTGAATTATACATACATACATGCATGCATGCATGCATACATATATACATATCCATAAAAGAAAATGTTGCCAAAATGAGGATGAGAAGCATATCTAATGTATAAAAACAGAAAAAGGTAGTTTCAAAGAAGGTAATCAAGGAGAACAAAAGACATTTAAAACTAGAATAAAGAAAATGTGGATCAGTTTTAGTAAAATTTAAAAACATGTTTTGGAAGGAGATGAAAGCAGCTCAAAAAGAAAATTCCAATAGAATGAACTGAATTAAAAAATAAAGTGATGAAATCATTTGGGATAAAATTAAAATGAGAGAATGCCAGAAGGAGTATATTGAAAAATTGTTTGTGAAAGACACGTTGAAAAAGAAAACTGAAACTGACTCTATAAAGGAAAATAGATGAAAAGATAGACATAAACCTTTTGGAAAAATGTTACGGTTACTGTTTTTTGTCTGTTTTTCCACTCAAGGTGGTGACATAAGGAGAAGAAACAGAACCCCAAAAGTCATCAAGTGCCTTCATAGATGATGATGATGCCAAGAATGGGTTATTTATTGACTGACTCTCTTCTCTACACTTAAAAGCCACTCCAAGCACAAATTACTTTGAATGATATACATCCCAAAGTTCATAGGTCAAGCTAAAACATGTACTCTAAAATCAAAATATATCAACAACATCAAACAGCTAACACATATAACACTGGGTGAAGTGATCAATACGTTTTATTTTTGGGAATCACAAATTCCAGCCTCCAAAGGCCTGGTGGAATAACTAACTGTTAATGGCTTTTCTGAAAAGCAATCGATTTAGAGTCTATGAAGATTCTCAGTCATCCAGATTTCCCTATCATCCAGTCAGAACTGAAGAAACTTCAGCGAAACATCTTCAAAGAAAAACCAGAAATTCCAGTTGCCTCTTGAAAAAGCACCTTTGGGACAATCAATTAAGAGTTATCCAGTTATCTGAGGGGAGAAGTAAAGGAGAACATGACATTTCCTCAGCAAAGGGCTATGGTAGGAGTGCTGCACCATAATCTAGGGGATGGGCAGATGGAATTGGGAGTCAGAAGTCCCATAGCCAACTCCTGTTCCATGAAGGTTCTTAAAGGTGACAACCGGCACACTGAATTGCACCTAGAAACTAATTGGAAATGCATATGGTTCTTTTTTAAACATTTTTTTCATTGTTTACATATAAATATATTGAATACAGTGTAATTGGCCATGGCATTCCAATTGCCAAAAAGCAGAAATAAAAACAGAATAACATATATACTATTTTAAACAGTGCTAGTGTTGTACAATAGTTTCTGACCATCATATTCCAGCATGTAAACTCATCTATCATTCTAATACTTACATTCCTCTGTCACTAATACAAATAGTGTCTCTTTCCAGGTCCCCCTGACCTGATTCTTTCGCCTTCCAACTTCTACCTCATGTTTCTAACCATTGATAAAAACCTATTCCATGTTAAACAGTATTCTGTATCTCCTTTATCTTTTATTTTTAGGGTTGTGATGCATGTAGTTCTCAAAGAGGTGGTTAAATTGAGATATGCCCATGACTACTCAAACCACTGCATTCTGCACCAATTGTGGCTTCCAAACACTGTACAAGGGCCGCCTCAGCCCTACAGTTTACATAACAATAATCCAACTGAGAGATGATTAAGGCAGGAGCGATTGTGAGGAGAGTCTCCCATTCTAGATTGTAACTGACACAAAAGATAGACCCGTGTGAAGGAACATGTTGAGTGTCAAGCCACTTACAGGGCCTAATGAAGGAAAACAAGAATTGTATAGAAGGTATTGAAATGTAAGAACCAGTGGATTCTTACAGAGAAAAACTGCAATGGACACCTCCAGCTATCCCTTTATTAGTGAGTTCATTATGGCAGAGTCTGTTTGAAATTTTGAATGTTTTCTTTCCAAGATTTTGCAATCTGAACTCAACTGATCATGGCTTGCTCTCTCTGACATTCTGTCTCTCTGACATTCTGTTGCTGCTGTGCTTATACTTTGATATCTTTGTTTACTGTAAGTGACAAAGGCAACTGGTAAGAGGACTTTGTAATTGGATATTCTTTGGACTGTTAAACATATATGACCTGGACCATTTATTGGACTGTGCTATTCCTCAAAGTAAAGTTTAACCCAATTTAGTGTATCTGTGTGTGGCTGAATAATTATTCATAACTACTCTCATAAACGTTTCCATGTGCATATCCTTGTTACTCAAGGGTTATTCTGTACATATCATAACACACTTAGACTTATTTACTGCTTCACAGTGCTTTACAGCCCTCTCTAAGTGGTTTATAGAGTCAGCATACTGCCCCCAACAATCTGGGTCCTCATTTTACCCACTTCGGAAGGATGGAAGGCTGAGTCAACCTTGAGCCAGTGGGAATTGAACTTCCAAACTGCTTGCAGTCAGCAGAATTAATCTGCAGTACTGTATTGCACCACCACAGCCCTTAGAAAGTAGTTTAGACTAGACATCAAGAGGAACATCATGACTGTATAACTGTCATCAGTGGAACAGACCGCCATTTGAAGTGGTGAGTTCTTTGCTGGAGTCTTCAAAGAAAGTCTGGAGGTTATCTGTTAAAGAAGCTCTAGAGACCCCTACATTAAACAGGAGGTTGGACAAGATGACCTCCGAGGTACCAACGGCAAATGGTTTAGCATTAAGCAGGGAATAAGGCAAGGATGCTTGCTGTCTTCTTGCTTGGTTAGTGTACTTTTGAATGCATTCATTATATGTTTATGGTGATGTTTGAAGTGTGTTGGTTGAAAACATGAATGTACATGTACTTTATGTGGACAATTCTGATTGAATGATTTGTATTTGTATTGTTAGATTGTATAATATAAGAAGGAATATGGAACCGAAAATTAATACATCAAAATCCAGGGTAGTCTTTTTAGAGAAATGAACAATTGCAAATTATACATGAATGGTGGTGGTGGTGGGAAACTAGAAGAAGTAGATGGAATTGGGTATATTTGTAGAATGTTTCAGAATGATGGGAATATGCACAGAGAAATCTTAAGACATGCCAATACTGGTAGGGAGATGAGTCGTATATGATCTACTAAAGAAATGAATGTTTTCTGAAAGAAGTGAAAATGAGTTGACATAAATATGTTCCTCCTGCCCACTTTGTTTTATGCAAATGAGTCCAGTCTGGAGAAACATAAAAGTAATTTGAATCAAATTACTTTTGGGCATAGGCTGCTTAAGAAATGTAAGCGAGGAGGAACTTGTTTTGAATATGTTCGCTACCTTGAGTTCTTGGTAAAAAATAATAAAGATGGAATACAAGTAAATAAATAAAATTAAAAGAGATGGGTACGGATTAAGTATGAAATGTGGATTGAAAACAAAAGTATAAAAGAAAAATATTGAGATGATTTGATCTTATGGAATGGCGATACATTTGAAGTAAAGGTGAATACATTGAGAGGAAGGAGAAACCAAGCTGATGGGATCCAGGAAAAGAGAAGTGATAAGTTTAAAGAACAAAGACAGTGTATGAAACAGTGTGTGAACACAGTAGAAGCAAATATGGTTTGCAAGGATATAAAAATACTAGGATACATAATGGAAGTTTTAGTGTTAGCTTCCCCTTTTTCTGATCTCCTGTCTTTGCCTTAACTATTTCTTACACGTTTTGATGTTCTACATATCATTGCTTATCTAGAAGAGGAATAGTGAGTGTGATGGTGTAGTATAGTAGTGTATGATGGGAAACAGTATGAAACTTCCTTTGATGCCTTCTTAAGATGGTTAGGGCATTTTACTAGATGATGTAAGTCAGCGGTTCCCAACCTTTTGGGCACCAGGAAGCGGTTCCGTGGAGGGAGGATTTTCTGCAGATTGGAGGGGGCAAGATTTCGTGTGCTGTCTGCATCCTATGGATGGAGCTTTGCTTTCTGCACGGCCCGATTTCTGGCATCTCGCAGCCCAGTGCAGGTCCATGGCCCGGGGACTGGGGACCCTTGAAGTAAGTTATTGAGTTTTTTTTTTCTTAGATTCATGTATTCTTATCTCTATCCTAAATTATTCCCGCTCAAGTGTCTCCTGGTTGTGTAGGATTTCTAAAAATTTGTATTCTAAATTAGCTGAGGAAATCTACACCTGAAGCTTATCATTGGGAGTGGTTAGCAAACTTTGCATTTTCTGTTTCATATCGGGCTTTAAACTGAGGAGAGAAGTGGTTTTGGAGGTATGTTCAATATAGCTGTATGCCTTCTGTAAAGGAAGGTGTGGTTAGGATATTGCCTTAGGCTTGAGTGAAAATACTTTTTGCATTAGGACCCCATTAGCATTGGGCAGGGTGAGTCATCCACCCTGGGGATGGATGCTGGGAAGAAGGGGCTGAAGAGGGAGTATTGCTGTTGAGAATGACACCTGCGCCTCAGGAGCTAAATTGCTACCAGTGCTGCTTTTATTCAGTGGAAGCAACTCTTTTTTTTAAAAAAAAGAAAACCATTTTTTTTAAATGTTTAAAAACATATCATTTACTATGTTTCCTGCAGCTTTCTCTGGATCTGGAGGCTTTCTCCCCACCCCCACCCCCAGTCTGTGCCATTATGCCCTGTAACAGAGGTGGTATTCAGCAGGTTCTGACCAGTTCTGGAGAACTGGTAGCGGAAATTTTGAGTAGTTCAGAGAACCGGCAAATATCACCTCTGACTGGCCCTGCCCCCATCTATTCTCTACCTCCCGAGTCCCAACTGATTGGCTGGGTCTTTTTTTGTTGCCCTGTACAGGAGAACGAAGCTGGAAAGCAGGTTAGTGGGGTGGGGAGGGAATGGGGATTTTGCAGTAACCTTCCCCTGTCAGGGGAACCAAGCCATGCCACACCCACATGCCACACCCACAGAACCGGTAGTAAAAAAAATTGAATCCCATCACTGCCCTGCAATCATCAGTTCTTACCACTGTCACTCAAGAGATTCTATCCTAGGTTCAAACCCGACTGCTGTTTGTGTGGTTGTAAGCATGCACGTTCTGGATCTGGAAGAGCAGCATTTTGCCTGAGGCTGGCTGAATCCAGCAACAACCCTCAGAGACTATTAAAGATCAGCCAAAATGGCCTCGAGTAGTTTTTCTGCCTGAAAGTGAACTGCTCTTGAATACAGGAAGACTAAATAAAATGACTGCTTCTAAGCTTATCGGGAGAAATGCAAAACAGGAAGCCTTTAAATTTATCTTTCCTTCCTGACAGTTTCTTCCACTGATTTTCGGCCAAGTTGTCCAGAGGGGTTATGCAAGCAATTATGGTTCAGAAGTTACAGGTCTTCATTCTGTCCCCTTCCTTCTGATTCTATGACTTTCCCCTTTCCCCTCTGTTCCCCCCAGAAAGAATATATCCAGAGCCTCCAGATTCTGCACTGCGGGGAAGGTGTTAAAACTCAATATAGTGTGAAAATCTAGCTTAGGTTTGAGCTGCAAGTATCAACCTTAGCTGAGATTCAAGCATCTTCAGTCTTGGTGGTGCTGTAGGAAAAGGTAATTAAATCTTCATGTAGAAACACTAGTGCAAAGACTCCCCCCCCCCCATTTTTTTTATTAACAGAAGGAAATGGGTGAGTAACAATCAGAAGAAACCTAAAAACAAGGTACAGGTAGCCCCCGACTTACAAAAGTTCATTTAGTGATCGTTCTAGGTTACAACAGCAGAGACAAAAAAAGTGACTCACAAACCGTTTTTTCACCCTTAATGACCGTTGCCGCAACCCCATGCTTACGTGATCAAAATTCAGACACCCTGGCAACTGACTCATATTTGTGAGGGTTGCCGTGTCCCAGGGTCATGTGACCACTTTTTGTGACCATCTGGCAAGCAAGATCAATGGGGAAGCCACTTATCGACTGTGTCACTAACTTAACAACTGCAGTGGTTCACTTAACAGCTATGGCGATGTTGTAAAATGGGGCAAAAATCCACTTTACAAATGTCTCACTGAGCAAAAGAAATTTGGGACCCAAGTGTGGTTGTAAGTCGAGGACTACCTGTACGCACCGAACAGTTTGAGCATTTTGAGGCGCTGTGGGTTTTTTTAGGGGACCCCTCTGATTAATACTGAGACCCTCAAGGTAAACTGGATTTTATAGGATTCCTCTCCCCAGCATGGCCCACACATTTGGAGGGGTTCAACCTGGAAAGGCTAGTTATTATATGTAAGGTTTATCCTGAACTTTAGTCAGAAGGACCAAGTGGGCATTCCTAGGTAAATAGACCAGAAGCCTCAGTATTTCATGGCTATCAGAACAAAAACAAAATTGCAGTCCTCCTTGAGTTGCTCCCTTGACTAGTCCATAGGCTTGAGGTCAGTTGCTTTAACCCATAGCTTACCATTCATGAATATTGGGATGTTCCACAAGAAATAAATTTTACTTAGGATGAGATACGTTCTATGCTGGAGATGTGTGCTCCCCTTTGTATTATGTACAAACAAAGAGCATACAAAGAAGTATTTCTATAACAGGCCTACAGAAAATTTCCCAGAGAAATATCATGCCCCCTAGGACTGTCATAGATATATTATTATGCAGAATTCTTGACTCAATTCAGGCAGGTCTGTTGCATATTCATGAAGCATCTACACCAGGGTTGGGCTTCAAATATTTTAGCAATGGGTTCTCTGCCCAGTTCCTGGGTGAGCGTGGCCATGGTAAGTGTGGCCTAGTTGGCCTCCTGCACCACCGGGGGGTGGGGGTGGGGGGGCTGTGTGTGTTTTTGCCTTCCCCGGGCTCTGGAGGCTTTTCTTGAGCTTCCGGAAAGGTGAAAACTACCTCCCCGGGCTCCAGAGGCTCTTTGGAAGTCAGAAATGGGCCCATTTCCGGCCTTCCCAAATTTCCAGGAGGCCTGTTTTTTGCCCTGCCTAAGCCTCCACGCAGGCCCTGCACTTACCTGCATCCAAAACAGGCCACGTGGGGACTCCTGGGAGGGGTGGGGAGGGGCGGGAGGGGAAGGGACAGCCAGGAGTGGGATTTGTGGGTTCTCTGAACTGCACAGAAACTTAACTAGGCGCTCTCGTGAACCCCTGTGAACCCCCAGCAGCCCACCCCTGATCTACACACCATATTTTGCGCATACTAGGCCAAAATTGACCAGCCACATTTTAACTTAGTGTGTTCTGAGCACTGAGCCCCGTGTTTGGTTTGGATTCAGTGTTTTGTAGAAACATAATCCATAAAATTACAGATGTGCAGATGGTTAAGGAACATTTAATATTATTTTTGCAAAGGGCCTAACTGCTCATTCGCAGATATCAAACCAGTAAAAGAGAAGCTCTCAAGTAATTGGCATTAACTCATATTGTGGATTCACGGTGAATCTTGTCCAGTACAGTTGGAGAAGCTAACTTTCTGGCTTGAGGATTTAGTCTTAACACACAACATAGCATAAATTCTTTACATTCCTAGTCAGTTTTCTGTTTATACTGACTTTTGTATGCTGGAGGGGCTTCCACTTTGATAATTGTCTGGTGTCTATAACTCTTCCCCCTGAAGTATCTGGGAAAATGGCATCAACATCCTTGTGGACAAACTGTCTGTCTGTAATCCTGTTACAAGCCACCATTTTTAGAGTATCTATATTTGTCACATACCTTTTGACCAAGCCAAGTTGCATCTATTACTCTTACCCTTTTGCTGGTGATAGAAATGGGATATTGGCATCTCACCACTGGAAATTAATTGCTTAGTACTGAAGACATAAAATCTTGTAGACTTTTATGCAATACACTTTTACAAAGGATCATTTGAACTGCTAATTGGATGCTTTAAAATAGAACTTACGGAATTAAAAAGAATGGGAAGTGATTAAATTTCTTGTTGTGTATTCTGATGGTATAGTATGGATTCTGTTATATGACTTGAATTGCCTTTTTTAGCCGTATGATTCTATAATTATTATTATTTGCTTGATTGTATTGATGTGTATAAAGAGAACAGAAAGAAATAAAAATATTGAAAAAGATATGAAAGGATGGTATATATGGAGAAGAAACTGATAAATTTGGAAGGGTTAATAGCTTAATTAAAATATGGCACATTGCCCATCTTACTGCATTCTGGTATGTGGCAGCCCATTAAAGAATAAAAAAACCCCCAATATGTTTTATAAAGTAAGAATGTTCATTATTGATTACAAGTTTCAGTAACTATTGCTTAATATTTTGAATAGAGGATGTCTTGCAATTAGTTTGAAAATCTATAGCCACCTTTAGGTCTGGGATTCAGTTTTTTCAAGAAAACATGTGTTTGTATTTGGGTGTTTTTGTGTTTTTTTAAAGCACAGCTTCAAAATGCATTTAGTGTAGTGGCATCTTAACACTTTTGTGCTATCAGATTCTATCTAGCGTAGGTAATCAGGAGAATTAATAGTCAGGTGTTTCTAGACAGATAGCTGTATTAAAATAAAAAAATCTATTTATATATTTGTTAGTCCATAAAGTCCTGCCAGATTCTAGGGTTAATAAGTGGAAGATTATGAAAAAAAGCAAGTTCATGTAACCTATTAACCCTAAGCCAAATGCAATGCTTGTTTCTGCCCATCTAATTGGAACACAAAATCTTCCGATGTGGTTGACCTACAGCTCCCAGCCAGCCTGGTTAATGGTGAGGAAGGTTGGGAATTGTAATGCAGCAACAATTACAACTTCACCACTCCCAACTTATTTTAGCCTCGTGGGATGAATCTCACTGAGTATCACCCATGTTCTGAAAACAGGCTTCTCCAGTTACTGAGACAAATTTGAAAAGAATATAGCAACTTTCTAAAATAGTTGTTCACTATTCATAAACTCCTTGACTCAGTTCTTGTACTCGTGCCAACTGCCTTCTGCTGGTATAGGCTGCATTCTTTCTCTTTTGAAATGAAAAGTATTTCTAGTGTTCTTCTGCCTTCAGTAATGGAAAACAAGTGAATCACCAAGAGCATTGTTGAAGTCTTGCTAGTTCTCTCAGCTCAAAGGATAAGATAGCGTGATTGTGAATCCCCCACCCTTCTTTTTAATCAAAACATCAGTCAAGTATGAAAAGGGGCATAAGAAGAATAAAAACCAGGCATGCCAAGGAAAGGAAAATAATAAGGGGGAAAAATCTCAAGGAAGTTTGGGGGAAACGTCTGCATTTGTTTTCAAAAAGACATTTGTCTAGACCAGAGTTTCTTAATCTTGACAACTTGAGGATGTATGGATTTTAACTCACAGAATTCTGGGTGTGTACTAGTTGGGGAATTCTGGAAGTCCACACAAGTTGCCAAGATTGAGATGTCCAGATAAAGGTTATCTACCAAGAAAGCATATGTCAACCAAATCTTAAATTAACCTGATCCCTGCATATTTATGGAGGAAGTGTTATTGGGAAAGGTTTCAGTGGATAGTGTCCCTCAAGGCAAGAATTAAGTTCTCCCTTGGAGTCAAATTATACATTGATCCTTTCTTTGGGTGCTTTTCCAGGGCAGAGTATAATATTGAAGTGACCTCAATATAGCACCAGTTAACTTTCCAATTCTTTTTGAAGAAAGTTGTGTGACAGGCATCATTGCTGCAGAAGCCAGCAAACAGGCAGACAACACCATGGACCAATCAGGGCTGCTCCTCGTCCAACTGACCAATAGGAAAAGCATATCAAATGTTCCAATATCTAAGGGGCTACCACAAAGAAGAGGGAGGTCAAAGCACCTGAAGGCAATAGATGGAAGCAGTAGATGGAAACTAATCAAGGAGAGAGGCAACCTAGAACTAAGGAGAAATGTCCTGACAGTTTCAACAATTAATCAGGGGAATGATTTGCCAGAAGTTCTGGATGCTCCAATTCTGGAGGTTTTTAAGAAGAGATTGGACACCATTTGTCTGAAGTGGTATAGGGTCAATTGCTTGAGCAAGGGGTTGGACTAGAAGACCTCTAAGGTTCCTTCCAACTCTGTTATTCTGTTATCGCTAACCAGACACAAATGTGAAGGTGAAGAAGAAAAAAGTGCTTATCCAACAAGAAAGAGGTAGGTGGATGGGGAGGCCCTCCATGTTCACTTAACCTGGGCTACTGGACAGGGGATGGGCAGGGATTAGTGATAATAATCATTCTGCAAAGAATGAAACATCCCAGATCAATCCCAGCTGTGTTTTAAAATTAAATCAGCAGAGGGGTATGCATTTGTATGACAGTACAAAAAAAAAAAAATAGAAACCAATATGGGAAGTTGCTGAGGAGAATCTCTGTAGCCATTAAACCTTCTTTCCTCTTTAAAAATCGGTGAACAGATGGTAAAGTGAATGGAAGCACAGAAGCAAGCATTCTCAGCAATGGGGTAAAAGTTGTTTTGTAGAGCCTCGGCGCTGCAAACAGGTACTTTAATTTTTTTTTATTATTTAATGGATACATTGCAGCAGAACTAGAGTTTAATCTGCTCTGCTGCTGAAACAAACGATGGCATGGTAACACACAACTCTTGAAGAAACTCCGGAGTGATATATAGACCCAGGATATGACTTATTCAGAGATGGCTTGTATTTGCTGGAAATAGGTACTTTGCCCAATAAGGGGTGCGAAATCTACTTATTGGCCTATAAATAAATACTTGTGTAGTTTTTCTCACAGTTGTGGGCGGTAGGTATGGTCAATCTGCAATCGGCTCTCTTCTTTCAGAAGATGCATTGTACTGTCATTGTATGCATCTCCTAAATGTAATTACTGCTGGGCCTTGAAAATGTCAAATTGTGATCCAAACAATGGCTTCACAAATCTATTACACAAATTGGAAACCACAAGCATGAGCTCTGAGGGCAACCTACCACTTTTCCCTGATAGTGTATAGTATAAGTAAATGGTTTCACTGTCTCCTATGGGCACTTCAATAAACTTGTGATGAGGAAAATAATCAACATGCTCATTTGGCATTAATCGGTTACAGCACCTTAGGAACTACAGCATGTTTTTGTGAACTTTTTAATGTGGATCTGCACACCTCTATACACAAGCACAGATCCCTGCAATTTATACATTCAATGTATTAAATTTGTAACGATAGTCTGTTTATTACTGCACTTGTTTTTGTAACGAAGCACTCTTATAGATGAGAACCTCTATTAAACTTTTAAGAACAGATGTCTGAATAGTTTGTATGGTTTAAATTTCAACCATGCAGGCAGGAATTGTAATGCTTTGAAATTATTTTATTTATTTATGTATTATTTTTGTAAATAATTCAGGACGGCAAACATATGTAATGCTCCTTCTCTTATTTTCCCCACAATAACAACCCTGTGAGGTGGGTTGGACTGAGAAAGAGTAACTGGCCCAAAGTCACCCAGCCAACTTTCATGCCTAAGGTGGGACTAGAACTCACAGTCTCCTAGTTTCTAACCTGGTGCCTTAACCTCTTATTCCGCTCCTCAATTCAAAAATGCAGAAGGAAGGTAGATGTTGAAATTAAGACTACTGCGCTATTTGAAGTGCAAAACTCCAGACAATTGCTAGATGGCAGGCAAGATGCCCCTTGCTTCTACCAATAGTTGCCTGGATTTTGCAGCCCAAATTCCATCAACCTAGTAAAAGTGGTTACGAAAGGACAGGTGAGTTGGAGAACCAAGGCAGTTGTGTCCACAATTCTCACAGGTTTTTGGTAAAACGCTTCTCCCCTCCACTCCACAGACGGCAAAAGGATGTCCTAATTACAAAACAGAAAGAGATCCAAACCCAAACAAGCAGTCAAGCGCATGAATCGAAATTTCTCCAACTGCAAGTAAGGAAATTTGAAGAACAATTCATTCGGGGCTTATTAAAATGGAAAGGGCAGAGTCACGGGCTGTAGAGTGTGCCTTTGGCTGTCTTTCTTGCGCCCGGTTTTAGCCTTCCACACATGCAGTTTGTCATAGATTCCCCAACCATCCCCCCTCTGCAGGAAGTAACCGAGATGACATTATATTTCATCTGGTTTCCCTCCTGGTGGAATAGCCTGAGACATTTGCATGGCCCTGTGCAGCTGTCCTGTGCAGCTGTGAGCTTTTTGTGATAAGCCTGTGTATCGGACATGCTTGTAAATCAGAAAGAGAAGGCTGCGAGTTCAAGAAGTGCAGAGGGAAGCAGGGAGGGGAAGGGGCTAGTTTCTGCAGGATAATGTCCCGATGGTGTAAATTAATCACCGTTGAACTTTTATTCTGGTAGATTTACTACAGAAAAAACCCTAAGCGGCAAGGAACATGGTACTGTTTTTTGGGGGCTGTTTCTTATTTGGATTCATACATTTCACGATCTTGATTCTTTGGGGGCCTCATTTTAATTTATTAGCTTCAAATATTGATAGGCTGCTTTTTTTGCATTTATAGTTTACTACGTAAAGTAAATAAACATGTTTGCTACTATAATAAGCTAATACTTATAATCGTATTAGATTAATGTGTTAAATTGAACAAGCATCAGAGGACTCCTGTCTGACAGTGGAATTTCATTTAAGGGAGGGCGTTTGTGAACATTTCTCCTTAGCTTCTAGGCTTCTGCACTTTGAAATTTGAAGGCTATTTCAACTTTGAAAAGATTCAGGGAACGTTATCAAGCCAGAAAGCGCCAAAATACCATTTAAAATAATAATAATTAAATTGTGTCTTTGGATTTGAAGTAGAGGCCATAAGCTTTCTTGAAAAATAAGGATAGCACTAATGCATTTACATATAATCCATGATTTAGGATGCATCTGAGCCCAAAATTTCTGTGCTAAGCAAGACAGTTGTTAATTTAGCTTTACCCCATTTTTTGCAACTTTTCTTGCCGCAGTTGTTAAGTGAATCACTGCAGTTCTTCAGTTAGTAGCCCAGTGAATCGGGCTTCTTCCCCATTGACTTCGCTTGTCAGAAGGGTTGCAATAGATAAGTCACGTGACCCCAGGACACTGCAGCCGTCATAAATACATGTGTTGTCCAGCCTCTGAATTTTGTTCACGTGACCATGGGGATACTGCAATGGTCGTTAAGTGTAAAAAAAATGGTCATAAGTCACTTTTGTCAGTGCCGTTGCAAATTCAAACCAGCGGTGGGATTCAATTTTTTTATTGCTGGTTCTGTGGGTGTGGCTTGGCGGACATGGCAGGGGAAGGTTACTGCAAAATCCCATTCCCTCCCCACCCCACTAACCTGCTTTCCAGCTCTGTTCTCCTGTGCAGGGCAACAAAAGAAGACCCAGCCAATCAGCTGGGATTCAGGAGGCAGAGAATAGATGGGGGCGGGGCCAGTCAGAGGTGGTATTTGCCGGTTCTCCAAACTACTCAAATTTTCCACTACCGGTTCTCCAGAACTGTCAGAACCTGCTGAATACCACCTCTGCTTCAAACACTCACTGAACGAATGGTCATAAATCAAGGGCTACCTGTATTTTGTAAGTGTGCTGGCCTGCACAGAAAAAAACCAGAAAGAGATGATGAGGTGGCTTTTGATCCTATTTATCCTGGGGGATTCTATACTGTAGGGCCATGGAGAGAACCGTTTCCAATGAACTGGGGGAACTGTTACTGAGACTTCTCTGGCTCTTACCATTAATCTGTATCTTTTGAGTTATTTCATGAAGAAGGAAGGAAGAGTAACATTTGTCCATGGCATAGCTGTGCCTCTCTAGAACATGCCTAAGACCTTTCTGCTGTTTATTCTAAAGCAGGGGTGTCAAACTCAAGGCCCGTGGCATGCTTAGGTCTGGCCCACAGGCCCACCCTGGAAACAGTTGACTGGCCCGCGGTGCCTCTGCCAGTGAAAACAGAGCTTGGGGAGGCTGCTGCCCGGGCTCTGTTTTTGCCCGCGATGGCCTCTGCCACCCGCTGCCAGCAAAAACAGCTCAGAGAGGCCATGTGTGGCCAAAACTGGAGCCTCGATGAGTGATGTAGAGCTGGCCCCTCCCCCCCACCCTCCCTGAGGTCAAACACAACCCTGAATGCGGCCCTCAATGAAATAGAGTTTGACACCCGTGTTCTAAAGGAATGCAATTTTGGTAGCACTGGACAAGTTATATTGAAATTATATAGGTTTGTTGTTGTTGATCTCCTAATCTAGAAACCTCAGTGTTCCTGGCTGAGTAGCTTAAAAGCCTTCCACTTAAAAGATGAGGTAATAGAAAGGAAGCAAGGCAAATATATTGCCTTAAACAACGCATGGGAAGATTTTTTAAAAAATATGTCAGGTAAGTAAATTATTGTTCTAAACTATATGAACAATAAATTTTGAGTGTTTCCAGCCAGAAGTATTTTGGCAAACTAAATTAAAAAACCAAAGAGTTATATTTTTTTCTGATAAGCAAGCGTCCAGAGAAATGGGTTTCGCTGCGTTTAGTAGAATTTGTATTTTCATTTATTGCTGTGTATGAGTAAGGTAAGTACATCCCTTCCAGTCTGCAACGTCAACAGGACAGGAAGATATTACGCATTCCAAGTTGCCATTAAAGCCCATTAATTAATCTAAAGAAGGTAGAACCTATCTTGAGGATAAGTGATTGTTGGGGCACTTCCAGGTAGTTTCCTTGGCAGCAATCTTAAAAGTATTCATCCAGAATTGGGCTTTTTTCTTTCTTTTTTGACTTCTTAGTCTAGCCAATGGGTCTGGCATTCCTTGCGGATCTCCCATCTGAGTGCTATCTAGGCCAGTGTTTTTTTCAAACTTGGCAACTTTAAGATGTATAGGTTTCAACTCCCAGCATGCTGGCTGGGGAATTCTGGGAGTTGAAGTCCACACATGTTAAAGCTGTCAAGTTTGAAAAAAAAAAAAAACCAAACAAACACACCGGTTTAAGCAAAGATTCCTCAAGGTGTCTGGAAATACACATTTTCAAACAACAAAATCTATCTGTTTCCCATATGTTGTGTGGGTCTGTGTACAGGGAGAGATTAATCTATTTGATTTATATTGAAAGAAGGCAGTTGAACGCTTTTGCTATGTAATTAGAATGCCTAACAATATGAGGTTTAATAATACGGTAGCACTGACAGGCACAGTACTATTTTAGCTTTGAAAGGACAGGGAAGCACAGATGAAAGGTGGAATAAGGGATTTTTCTTCTTCTTTTATCCGTGTTTTAGAACCCAGGGGTGGAGAAGACATTCAGTTAACTCTGTTTTTTTTTTAAAAAAAAAAACATAATGTATTCCTCTCTCCTGGTATAATGCTTTAAAAGGAACGGTAAAGATTGCGATTTCCCCCCACTCCTGGTCTTCTTATTCCTTTTAAATAAATCTGGCAATCAGGAATGCTTGCCAGGAGATCGGGAGATGTGTTTAAAAAAACAAAAAACCCTCAGGAGGATGGGTGCAATAATGTGATTGAAGCATCACCTCTCTTTAACATCCATTGCAGTACTTGCACACACATTTAAAAAAAGGGCAAGTGCCACACTTGCCACCTAGACTTTATTTTCCTTCCTTCCCCCTGATGCCTCTGCCAGTGTCCTGTCCTATTTCTTGGCTCAAGCATGCTTCTCTCCTTGGTCATTCGGTTCTTTAAAAGGTCTCTAGTCCTGTCAGGCGCAATGAACCAGAACAACTCCATAAGAGGGCCAAACAGTTTCTTTATCGATTGTCTGTTTACAAGAATCTCACCAGACTGACTACATTCACTTGGAAACCGGCAGATAAAGCTTGCAATATCTGTCATTTCCTCCCACGTAGAGACACCAAGCTGGTTCATCTTTTTTACTCCCCCTTTAGCTGGTAATTCCACCACACTTACTCAGTTAATTCGGTGAACCTTTTACTACAGGGAGCTTTGTGGGTGGCTAAATAGGTACGTTGGTGCATGCATTTCTGAGTTTCCTTTGTTATATTAAAAATGTGAAAGTTACTCCAAAAATGAGGTATTGGGGATGTAGCCAATTCTGCTGATATAAGCACTATATTCCCTGACATAGGTACTTTTTACATATTTGTCATCAACATTATTTACTTCTTCACATCCCTCTTTTTTTTTGTACAAGAATAAAATGCAGTATATTTAGTGTTTTTTTCCTTCTTTTTTCCCTACAGCCATTGAGCCGTGAATGCACAGTTGTTAGACTGCAGTACTGCAGGCTGAGTTTGCTCACTGCCAGGAGTTCGATCCTGACCGGCTCAAGGTTGACTCAGCCTTCCATCCTTCCGAGGTTGATAAAATGAGAACCCAGATTGTTGGGGGCAATAGGCTGACTTTGTAAAACTGCTTAGAGAGGGCTGTAAAGCCCTGTGAAGCGGTATATATATATAAGTGCTATTGCTATTGCTAAATGCTATTGTGAGATACCTTAAGAAAAAGGGATTGACCCAAAGTGTCTCAATAAGTTGGTTTACTGTGATGGTGGATGAAAGTCGAATGAACCTAGGATGTCCTGCTCCTGGACAAACACAGCTGCTGCTTATGACCCTAGGTGGTTACCTGTAAGAGCTAAATAAGTTACATTAAAAACCTATTATATATATAAAAAAACATTTTGCCATTTGATTAAGGCCTTCTTAATCAATTGTAAAATTGTAAAAAAGATGTTGAGACTCTAGAAAGAGTGCAGAGAAGAGCAACAAAGATGATTAGGGGACTGGAGGCTAAAACATATAAAGAATGGTTACTGCAACTGGGTATGGCTAGTTTAATGAAAAGCACTAGGAGTGTCCCAATATCTATGGTGTTGCCATAAAGAAGAGGAAATTAAGCTGTTCCCCAAAGCCCCTGAGGGCAGGACAAGAAGCAATGGGTGGAAACTAATCAAGGAGAAAAGCAACTTAGAATTAAGGAGAAATTTCCTGACAAGTAGAACAATTAATCAGTGGAATGCCTTGCCTGAAGAAGTTGTGGCTGCTCCAACGCTGGAATTTTTAAAGAAGAGATTGGACAGCCATTTGTCTGAAATGCTGTAGGGTTTCCTGCCTGAATGGGGTTGGACTAGAAGACCTCCAAAGTCCTTTCCCACTGTGTTATTTTGTGTTCGGTAAATGCTCTCTGAAAAGAACCGTCATTACCAGTTTAAGAAACACTAAAAGGTTGTGTGCTTGTGCTATTCCAGAAAGAGGGAATTACTGCTGTTTTCTAGGTACCCTTGATCTCTTACAAGGTCAGCATTCAAAATATCCTTATTCTGTTATAATATGTCATAAAATTTTTAGTATTCTTGGTAAAAATTTCTTAGAGAAGCTCCTCTCAGAAGTAGGAAGGGCCCAATCCATATAAGGCTAATGGGTAATCATCAGTAACTTGAATTCAGTCCAGAAATCTACTGGCAATCAAAGTATCCGAGAAAATATATGTTAATTTATTAAACTGGTTAGTGCAGGCTTAATACCAAATTCTGATCTGTGGAATCATTTTTCTCAAAGAAGCAAACAGGTTTTCCCAGGCTTAATCTGAAGTGCAACAAAAACCTGTTTGACTAGAGCAAGTGCGGGGAAACTGTGCTTGTGTTTTTGTGATACAAATAACACTCTACCTCCGATGTTAGGTTGACAGGTAGGAAATATTTGCCAAGCTGTAATTTTGTGGCTGTCCAATTTAAAATGTAACAAGAATGTCACTGTGCTATGTCGCCTTAAGAGACAACTTTTCCAATAAGGACTTATTTTGCTACAGATATTAAGATACTTGCTTAGTAGTGGAGGTATTAATATTTTATACCAATATCTTTGGGGGGGGAACCATATCATCAGTCATTTTGGCGTACAAAAAGACCATTACAATATACTCTTGGGAAACTATTGGCAAAATAATGGTCAACATAAGAAAGGCTCTAGGCACAGTTCTACCAGATTTTTGGTGCAAAGATTCTGATGATCTCAGAGAGATACACACCAAGTTTGAAGTCTTTTCTGGTGAATAATACAATACAATACAATACAGTACAGTACAGTACTGTACTGTACTGTACTGTACTGTACTATACTATACTATACTATACTATACTAGTACTGTGCTATGCTACGCTATACTATACTAGTACTGTGCTATGCTATGCTATACTATACTATACTATTACTATATTATACTATTACTATACTATACTATTACTGTGCTATGCTATGCTATGCTATGCTAAACTATACTCGTACTGTGCTATGCTATGCTATGCTATGCTATGCTATGCTATGCTATGCTATACTAATGATATTCTATTCTATTCTATTGGAAGAATTATTCTTCTGGGTTCAGTTCCAAGTGGGGAAAAAGACACTGGAAACATGGAGGCTGTTTGGGAAGATGGCTTAATGGTGGACAGTAGGATCACATTGCTTGAAGCTCCAAAGTGAAAAGGATGATCACATGGTTCAAGGTGAAGGAAAAGATCAAGAAGGGCTGATATGCTGAGAGTGCCTGGCTTTTATAACCTTTGTTGGGATTTGAATTGGAGCTTGTATTCTAATTGGTTGTCAGACTCCCATGGGGCCATGCAGGGGCAACTCTGTAGGGTGTCCTGAGTTCCAGGCTTGGTTGAGCCTTGCTGGATGATGATGTAATAAAAAGAGCTTTGGGCAATTGCTATAGCTTTAGCTGGAATAGATCTTTGCTTTGTAAACTATTCTGACCCAGGCCTTAACGGACCACACATGAACAAAGGTGGGGCTGAGCTTTTACTTCTGAGGTGAGTTTCTGCTTCTGAGTTTCTACTCTTTTTAGGGGAAATATTGTGCCTTTTTAATATTTCCTAGGATATTTCAATTTTCTAGGAGAGGGGGTGGGTGTTAACTTCCTACAATCCTGGAGTTGAAAGGGACCTTGGAGGTCTTCTAGTCCACCCTCCTACTCAAGCAGGAGAACATATATACTGTCCAGTCTCTTCTTAAAAACTTCCAGTGATAGAGATCAAATATTTAGGCAGCCCAATTCTGTAGTTCCTGGTTGTCCCTGGATATGACAAAACCATCATCGGTGTCTCCTTAAACATTAGGGGAATGGCTGAATGAAAAGCTCTTGAAAGTTCCTATGGCTTATAAGAAGTGCAGGATAGTGATTTTACTCATTTTCCTCAAAAGCCCAAGCATATAGCATATAAAAAAAACCCTGAAAGTTATTTGAGTTCAGCTCTACAATCCAAACTATGCATTTTCAAGTATTTAATGTAAAGATTTAAAATTAGGAGAGAATTTTCCCAGTCCAAATGTGAGGACAGATTCCTGATCTGGAGAGTCATGAAGAAAGGAAAGGCAGGAAGATGTCATGAGGGCCTAGAGAAGGGAAGTACTTTCCAGGCCCACCACTTGAGAGTCTTTTTTTTTCTCAGTTATATTTTTTTTGTTAAGAGTCTTTAGTACAGGGGTGTCCAACCTTGGCAACTTTAAGACTTGTGGACTTCAACTCCCAGAATTCCTCAGCCAGCTGGCTGAGGAATTCTGGGAGTTGAAGTCC
>NW_020769380.1:1996947-2009235 GCF_900518735.1 Pseudonaja textilis
AACTCCCAGAATTCCTCAGCCAGCTGGCTGAGGAATTCTGGGAGTTGAAGTCCACAAGTCTTAAAGTTGCCAAGGTTGGACACCTCTGCTTTAGTACATTAGAAATAACAGAATGATCCAATCAGGCCCAAATGCAAAGGACAACTTGTTTTCAGGTATGGCTGATGAAAACAGCAAAGCATCACACGTGGTTGCAACATGGTCTTCAGTGGAAAAGTTGCTTCCTTAAAAATCATAGGATCCCTTAATATTTTGTTTATCACGACACATTAAAACTATGGATTCATGCAGTGAAAGGGTGAGAAAAGGAGACTGGGCCTGATAGCTAGGTCTACAAATGTTTGGTTCTGCTTGATAACACGTCTGGTGAACATACTAGCAACCTAAGAGGTGACTTGCAAGGACTTTTCTCCTTTCTCTTCATGTGCTCAATGTACATGTGGAGAGATTGCAAGTGAATCCAAGGTTATGAATTCTCACAAGGGTACCATCTGTCCTGGTCACTCATACCTTGGTTATCTGGGTGGATTGCTAATTGGGACTGCCCTTGAAGGAAATCCAGAAGCTACAGTTGGTCCAGACCATAAGAGTGTAAGTAGTTATTGGTATGAACTTGGGACACCCATGTTACATCTCTACTCTACAAGGCAGTTTCAAGATATTGGTTCTCAACCTTACATGACCTGCGGCTGGGTTATTTGAGAAGCTGCCCCACCCTTTTTTTCCTACCATGGCTCCTGCTTTTTGGAACATCACAGCCCCCCAAATTAGTTTGGGCCCAGTCCTGCTGGCCTTCCAGAAAGCTCTTAAGTCCTATCAGTCTTCTTGAATTTGGGAGATTTTTATTTTATTTATTTATTTATTTTTGTCAATAGCTTACAAGATAATAGGTATAAGTAAAAACATAGTTATGAATACATGGATACATATAAGAAAAATAAAAAAGAAACAATAGGACAGGGACGGTAGGCATGTTGGTGCGCTTATGCATGCCAACTACAGACCTCTTAGGATAGGGGTAAGGTCAATAGTAGACAGTCTAAGGTTAAAGTTTTTGGGGTTTGGGGAAGAAACCACAGAATCAGGTAGAGTATTCCAGACATTGACCACTCTGTTGCTAAAGTCGTATTTCCTGTAATCAAATTTGGTGTGGTTAACCTTGAATTTGTATCTATTGTGTGCTCTTGTGTTGTTATGATTGAAGCTGAAGTATTCATTGACAGGTTGGACATTGCAATGTATCATTTTATATACTATACTTAGATCAGACCGAAGGCAGCGTAGTTCTAGGTTTTCTAAGTCTAGAATTTCGAGTCTGGTGGCATAAGGTATTCTGCAACGAGTAGAGGAATGGAGAACTCTTCTTGTGAAATATTTCTAGACTTTCTCAACTGTGTTAATATCAGATACGTAATGTGGGTTCCAGACTGATGAGCAGTATTTGAGTATTTGTCTAGCAAATGTTTTGTATGTTTTAGTTATTAGTGTAATATTACCAGAGAAAAAGCTATATAAGATTAGGTTAACAACTCTTAATGCCTTTTTGGCTATGTAGTTACAGTGGGCTCTAGCACTTAGATCATTAGCGATGAGTACTCCAAGATCCTTGACAGAGTTTGGATCATCAACATGGTCTTGACTATTCAGCCTGTATTTTCTTTTTTTTTCTTTTTTTGCCAGTATGTAGGACAGAGCATTTATTTGTTGAGATTTGAAGTTGCCATTTGCTTGACCATTCTGATACATAGTCAAGGTCTTTTTGAAGGGTAGCAGTATTGTCTGTGGTGTTGAATAGCTTTACATCATCAGCGAAGAGAACGCATTTGCTCTTGATATGATCACAGAGGTCATTTATGTAGAGTATGAAAAGAGTTGGTCCTAGAACACTGCCTTGGGGAGCACCACTGTTGACAGGTACAGAATTTGATAGGACGCTCCCAATTTTGACCATTTGTTGTCTGTTTGACAGGAATGCTTCTATCCAGTTATGCAAGTGTCCAGAGATCCCATAAGATTTTAGTTTTAGGAGTAGTTTGTCGTGTACCACTGAATCAAAGGCTTTACAGAAGTCTATGTAAATTGCGTCCATTGCTTTGTCTTGATCGAGTTGTGTAGTCCAAATGTTTTTGCAGTGTAAGAGTTGCAGATTACATGATAGTTTTTTTCTGAAACCAAATTGTTTATTGGAGAGTAGGTTGTTTGTCTCTAAGTGAAGGATGATGGATTGGTTAATAATTGATTCCATGACTTTACAGGTGACGCAGCATAAAGAGATTGGTCTGTAATTTTCAACTAGGCTGGGGTCTCCCTTTTTGAAGATGGGGATGACCGTGGCTTGTGACCACAGTTTTGGCAAGGAGCTGGTCCTGAAAGATTTTTCAAAGATGATGCTTAGAGGTTCGGCTATGGCAGTAGATAGGAAATTTGTTGAGCCAGTGAAGGGGCTCTAACTTACTGTGATTGGTTTATCCTCCATAGCCATTTAATGCTTTTATTTCGTATGCTTTTGCTTTACTGTAATCATTTGTGGTGAGTGTTTGGCATTGTTTTAGCTGCCCAGAGTACTGTTGTGAGATGGGTGATCACAGAAATCAAATCAATTAAACAAAGAAACAGACTGTATGAGTTCTGTTGGAGGCCCAGATACTGTATACTGTATCAAGCTGCTTGAAATGCTCCCTTCATCTTCATAAATCTTCTATAAACCGACTGTGGCAAAAAAAGAGAGACTATTAAGAGAAGGGTAGCTTAATTATTATTTGTATACTTCTGTTTCTCTCTCCCTTTCTCTCTCTCCTTCAATACTCAAAGGTTCATTTATTTACTTTTTAAGTACGCATTATCAGAGCAACAAGAGAAAAATTGTAAGCGTAGGACAGGTGATTGGGAATAATCAGTGAAGCTCTTCAAGAGCACTCTTAAATGCAGTGGTATTTTTCCACCAGGAGCAGAGAAATGGGCTCCAGGCTTGCTCACTTAACAGTCTGCTGCAGCTCCATAACATCTGCCTATGGGGGAAAGTTACTGTTCAGCGCTTAGGAATGCATAGCCAATGTGACAGCAATAGGAAATAACCTCAGAGATTATAGTGGGGGCCATGAAGGGGCAGCAAATTCAAAACACAGACTGTATGTAAACAACCTCTTCTCCACTGCAGAGCTCCTACCCTGGGAGGTTTTCAGACCAGCAAGAGAGCCATGGTGACTAAATAAATACAAGCCCAATGCAGCAGCCTGTTGATTGATTGAGTTGAGAACATTCAAGTTAGACAGAAATATATTGTGATTAACCAGGCAGGGCATTTGTAAAAATAACAACCGAAATTGCTGGGTATGTTAAAAACTGTAAGTGCCATCTCAGAAAAGAAGTTCCTTCTTCTCTTGCAAGAAGGAAATGCCTTTTCTTTAAGGTCTGCCAAAAGACAGGTGCGAGTCTTATAGAAACAAAGAGAGAATTCTTCTTTGTGATGGATTTATTCCCAGGCAAAATGGGCGTGGGATCAAATGTGATGATTAATTAATCAAGTATCAATTTAACGATAATCAACTTGATGGCTCTGTACGGCAGCGATAATAAATAGACAGTTTCACAATAACAGAGTTAGAAGGAGGGACCTCAAAGATCTTCTAATCCATCCTCCTTCCCCCCGCTTCCTTATATTGAACCTGAATTCAAAGGTCAGTGATGCTGGGACACTCCATGAGGAACAGACGCTCCATGGATTCATGAATACTTGACATATAAACAGGATCTCATTTGCAATCTTAGCTTCTCCCACCCACATGCTCACTAGTTTCATAAACTGGACCACAAATATTGGCCACACAAATGCCTCCTTCACCAGATCCATTGGAGGGAAAGGGCCAAAAAAGGTTTGCCACAGAAATTTACAAACTGAATCCCAAGTATGCGTTAATGAACTAAACTAGTCCAAGAGACCAGACAGGCATGCTGGATAAATGTACTGGATGATGAAAGTATCCAGCAGCTGCCAGCTTCTCCTCCTGGGCGTTCCCTGTAGGGTACCCGAGGAGAGTTCATCAGCTGTGTTGCTGTGTGGGTCATATTTGAACAGCAAAGACACCATGAGTAACTTTGAAAGAAGGAATGCCCCATTGCTATCTGAGTTCCCAATTTGAAAAGCAAGCTGCTACATTTGGGGCAAGGCCCGGCCATCGGAGTCCTAGGACTGTTCCGTTGTACTTTTTGAATGGGAATTGCTAAAACTGCAATCAAGCTGTTGCCGGCTTAACAGGTATACATAAATTGAAGTGACGCTAAGTTGTCTCTGCCAATGTTGACTCTTCCTTTCCAGTTTATTTTGTGTCTCGGTTTCCCTGGCTGGTCCACACACATCACACAATCATCATGTTGAAAGAGGCCATTTAGATCTCTGAATCCCAACCATGCTCAGTGCCGGAATCCAAATTAAAGCATCTCTCCAGACCAAGCGAAGGGGAGTCTATCGCTCCTCTGAATAATTCTTTCCACTGTTGAACAGCTTTTACTGTCAGGAAGGGATGTTCTGCACCATGCAATGATGAAGAACAGAGCTTCTTCTGTTTGACATCCTTTCACATGTTGCCAGAGTCTCCTCTCGGTCTTCTCCACCCTCCCACCCCTCCAAGGCTCAACTTCTCAATTTCTTCAGAATGAGTTACCTTCATCGGCTTCCTTTCTAGACCCCTGATTAGCCTTGCAGATTTTCTCTGAAGAACTGAAGTTTGTTTGTTTTTTAAATGTGACACTCAGAACCGGACAAAGTATGCAAGGTTGGATCTGATCCATCTAAAATAAAGGGTAAACTATTACAGATAGTCATCAGCTTATAACAATTCATTTAGTGACCGGTCAAAGTTACAATGGCACTGAAAAAAAGTGACGTATGACCATTTTTCACACAATTGCAGCATGTGATCAACATTCAGATAGCAATAGCACTTAAGACTTATATACCGCTTTATAGTGCTTTACAGCTCTCTCTAAGCGGTTTACAGAGTCAGCATATAGCCCCAACAATCTGGGTCCTCATTTTAGCCATCTTGGATGGATAGAAGGCTGAGTCAACCTTGAGCCTGGTGGGATTCGATCTGCCAAAGTGCAGGCAACTGGCTGCAGCAGAAATAGCCTACAGTACTGCACTCTTAACCACTGCGCCACCAAGGCTTATGCTTGGCAACTGACTCACATTTATGACGGTTACCTTCTGACAAGCAAAGTCAACGGGGAAGCCAGATTTCACTTAACAACCATTTTACTAACTTAACCACTGCAGTGATTCACTTAACAATTGCGACAAGAAAGGTTGTAAAATGGGGCAAAATTCAGTTAACTGTCTCGCTTAGCAACAGAAATGTTGGGCTCAATTGTAGTTGTATATTGAGGACAATCTGGACTTTCCACAATTCCGAAACTACTATTGATGACGTCTAAAACTAAATGTGCCCTTTTTACAGCTCCAGCATATTGCTGACTCAAATTCAGTTTTCAGTCAACTAGTACAGTGGCCCCCAACCTTTTGGGCACCAGGGACCGGTTCTGTGGTTTCTCCGGGGATCAGAAGGGGTGTGGTTTTGTGTGCTGCCTGCATCCTGTGGGTGGGACTTTGCTTGTTTGTGTGACTTGGTTTCTGGCATGCTGTGGCCCAGTGCTGGTCCACAGACTGGGGGTTGGGGATCCCTGGACTAGTATTCCAATATCTTTTCTTCAAAAATACAATTGCCAAGCTAGGTATCTTGATTGCGACTATTTCCCCTTCTCTGTTGTTTCTCTGAGAGGGTGATTTAGAAAATGAGAAATAAATAATAAATGGTATTCATTTATACAGCTAGATCTCAGCCTGCAAATGAATATCTGTCCTCAACCACAACTGAGCCCAAAATTTCTGTTGCTGAGTGAGACATTTGTTAAGTGCATCTTGTCCAAATTTACAGCCTTTCTTGTCACAGTTAAGTGAATCCCTCTGATTGGTAAGTTAGTGACATGATTGTTAAGTGAATCTGGCTTCCCCATTGACTATGCTTGTCAGACTGTCGCAAAAGTTGGTCACATGACCCATCATAAATATGAGTCAGTTGTCAGGTGCCTGAATTTGGATCCTATGAGCTTGGGGATGCTGCAATGGTGGTTAAGTGTGAAAAAAACGTCATGTCTCTCTTTTCAGTGCAGTTGTAATTTTAAATGGTCACTAAATGAACCATTTAGTCGAAAACTACCGGTACTGTTGTATGTTTCTTACGCCTGCAATGGTGATCGCGGCGGCTTATGAATTAGATAAACAAACAAATTCATTCAATAAACCTCTCTCCCACTTCCACACTTGTCTTTCATACTTGCCTAAGTCGAACGGCCATGCCCATTTCAGCCAGTTTAGCTATGCACTGACTGAAGAGCATTCTTCATTCTGTTTGTTTTGGGTCTCTCTTCCTTTCCTTTCATGGGATGACCGAAGTTTGTTACATTAAGAAGATGGAATGAAAGTTCCTCCCTATTTTTTCTTCCCACATCATGCAAGGTTTTATATACCTCTCTCTCTCTCTCTCTTTGCAGGCTTAAAAAGATATCCAGATGTGAGGTTATTTGTCAAGGGCTGGAGTCTCTGATGTGACAGGAGAATTTCAAGTGCTAGGCTAATTGCCAAGATTCTTTTTGTAAGACTAAAAGCCAGAAATACCGCTGCTGTTATTGCCTCTGTATATCTGTGCGTACGAGAAAGACAGAGAGGGTAGCTGCATACGCAGGCAATCTACGGTATCCTGGGAGGTCATGGGGCCTCTGTTTTTGCAAGCTGTCCTATGAATGTGACCTTGTCAGAACTGAACCCTGATCTGTTTAAAATAGGAACCAGAGCCAGAAAAATGTTGTTGACTACGCTAAACTCCCAGCCCAAACAAGAAAGCTTTTATGTATTACTTCCTGTCCAGAAGAACCCCAAGGTCAGTTTGAACTTTGCAGAGCTGGGGAATATAATCCAACTGCAATTGTCTCAGCAAATCTCACAAGGCAACCTCCTCCTTGTCTAGCAGCTTCACACACTTGGCTGGAATGTAAAACCCTCAAAAGCCTGCTCTCCTTCAGGGCTTCCAGATTGCCTCAGAAAGC
Organism: Pseudonaja textilis; assembly: GCF_900518735.1. The sequence goes on from NW_020769380.1 coordinate 2,004,049, forward strand.
TACATTTCCTATCTTTGCCGTTCACCTCATGTAAATGCTTCATGGAGATCTAACCCTACCATATTCTGATAGTTTCTGGCTCACTAGTTTCTGGCTCACTAGCACATGGAGGGCTGTGCGGCCCCCTAAAGAAATGCCACCCCACACCATTACTGTCCCACTGTCAAACCGGTCATGCTGGAGGATGTTTCAGGAAGCAGAACATTCTCCACGGCGTCTCCAGACCCTGTCAGGTCTGTCACATGTGCTCAGTGTGAACCTGCTTTCATCTGTGAAGAGCACAGGGCGCCAGTGGCGAATTTGCCAATCTTGGTGTTCTCTGGCAAATGCCAAACGTCCTGCACAGTGTTGGGCTGTAAGCACAAACCCCACCTGTGGACGTCGGGCCCTCATACCACCCTCATGGAGTCTGTTTCTGACTGTTTGAGCAGCCACATGCACATTTGTGGCCCTCTGTAGGTCATTTTGCAGGGCTCTGGCAGTGCTTCTCTTGTCTCTTCTTGCACATAGGCAGAGGTAGCGGTCCTGATACTGAGTTGTTGCTGTCTTACGGCCTCCTCCACGTCTCCTGATGTACTGTCTCCTGGTAGTGCTTCCATGCTCTGGACACTATGCTGACAGACACAGAAAACCTTCTTGCCACAGCTCACATTGATGTGCCATCCTGGATGAGCTGCCCTACCTGAGCCACTGTGTGAATTGTAGACTCCGTCTCACACTACCACTAGAGTGAAAGCACCGCCAGCATTCAAAAGTGACCAAACCATCAGCCAGAAAGCATAGGAACTGAGAAGTGATCTGTGGTCACCACCTGCAGAACCACTCCTTTATTGGGGATGTCTTGCTTTCCACCTGTTGTCTATTCCATGTGCACAACAGCATGTGAAATTGATTGCCAATTAGTGTTGCTACCTAAGTGGGCAGTTTGATTTCACAGAAGTGTGATTGACTTGGAGTTACATTGTGTTGTTTAAGTGTTCCCTTTATTTTTTTGAGCAGTGTATTTAGATTTCAGCAAGGCATTCGACAAAGTAGACCACAACCTACTTCTTAGTAAGATAGAAAAAAGTGGAATAGATAGCACCATCACTAGATGGATTCACAACTGGCTGACGAACCATACTCAACGAGTAGTCCTTAATGGATCTAAGTCTACATGGAGGGAAGTTAGCAGTGGGGTGCCACAAGATTCCGTCTTAGGCCCAGTACTCTTCAATATCTTCATTAACGACTTAGATGACGGAATAGAAGGGGAAGTTACCAAATTTGCAGATGATACTCAGCTGGCAGGAATAGCTAACACCCCAAAAGATAGGCTCAAGATCCAGATGGATCTTGACAGACTAGAACACTGGGCCATATCTAACAAAATGAAATTCAGTGTAGAGAAAAGTAAAGTCCTACCCTTATGCAAGAAAAACCAAAAGTACACATATAGACTGGGTGAAACCAGGCTCAATAGCAGTAACTGTGAGAGCGATCTTGGAGTCTTAGTGGACAATCAGCTAAATATGAGCCAGCAGTGTGCAGCAGCAGCCAAAAAAGCTAATGCAATCCTAAATTACATTAACAGAGGGATACAATCAAGATCAAGGGAGGTACCAATACCACTCTATAAAGCCTTAGTAAGACCACACCTAGAGTACTGTATGGAATTTGTTCACATTACAAAAAAGATGTTGAGACTCTAGAAAGAGTACAGAGAAGAGCAACCAGGAATGATTAGGGGACTGGAGACTAAAACATATGAAGAACGGTTACAGGAACTGGGCATGTCTAGTCTAGTAAAGAGAAGGACCAGGGGAGACATGATAGAGGTCTTCCAATATCTGAGAGGCTGCCACAGGGAGGAAGGGGTCAAGCTATTTTCTAAAGCGGCTGTAGGCCAGACAAGGAATAATGGATGGAAACTGAACAAGGAGAGATTTAACCTGGAAATAAGGAGAAACTTTCTGACAGTGAGAATAATCAACTAATGGAACAGCTTGCCCTCGGAAGTTGTGGGAGCGGCATCACTTGAGACTTTCAAGAAGAGATTGGACTGCCATTTGTCAGAAATGGTGCAGGGTCTCCCGTTGGGCAGCGGGTTGGACTAGATGACCTACAAGGTCCCTTCCAACTTTGATTATCTGTTATCTGAATCACATATGGTAGAAAGAAGAATCTCCAAATATAACTGTTATCCAAAGATAGATCATAAATCTACACAGGCTGAATACTGTTCCCTGATCTTCCCGGTTTTTTTACTGTACTGGCTGAATAGTGTTCCCCGGTTTTCCTTCTTTTTTTCCCCTACATGTCTTAAATTTACCCCCACTTCATATTTTGACTGTAGACTATTTCTAACAATCCTATCCAGCCATGGGGAACTGTGGCCCTTTTATGACTGGTGGACTTCAGGAATTCTGGGAGTTGAAGTCCACCAGTCATAGTTCCCCACCTCTGCTTAATGGCCTGTCATACAGAAAAGGGAGTACGAACATCAACGAACAAAAACACAGAATGGAAATAAATACATAATTAAACAACAAACCAACAAAGAAATAAAATTAAATGAGCAGGAGGTTAAAAACAATCTACCTACCCAGCTATTGTACAAGTTATATCCACAAGCGTGAACGTTCCAAGGAATAAAAGATCTGCTACATATAGATGTATAAATAAGGATGTGTAGCTGCTACATTTGGCAGCATTATCAGGATTCACACTCATGGCAAATCTTGAACTGGCAATTTGAGAAATAGCCTCAAACATCATCAGTGGAAGGAGACAAACTTGTAGGTACTTTGAACCACGTCCATAAGGCTCTTTTTCTAACATCCTAAATTAAACAAAAACCATACTAGGACACTAAATTAAGAGGTTCTACACTTTCTCTATCTGCATAAGCAACCACTGAAATAGGTTTGTAAAACCTCAAGTGGACTATTGTACTATTCATGTACCAGAATAGCAATAAAGTGAAATTAATTTTAAGAGAGAGAGAGAGAGAAAATGAGAACATTTCTGGGCCTGTTCCCACAAGTCAAATCATATTTTAAAAAATATTAGGAGTAAACATGTAGTCGCAGCTGCAAATATATTGTCTTTCCCAGGTATGATGCTACTACAGATCTGTAAAGAATTTGGGTTCCAGTGTAATCACTATTCTGAGTAATTTCAGCTTTTGTTCTAATAAGTCCTATCCTTGGGCAGAAAGTGAATCTGATGGGTGCCTGCAGAGTTGTTCATAATCCTTAGAGTTCCCTGGGCAACCTTCAACCTGAGTATTATTCAGGAACTAGTTCTTGTAAGAAGTTAATAATAGAAGAAGTTTCATTTTCAAACCTCCCCTATGGGCTCTTTCTCATTTCTAAAAATCCAGGTGTTGCCCTCAGGAAGTGCATCTGTATCTGAAGATGCATAAAAGCAAAGCTCAAAGAGAGTTTACACTTCTGGCAAAACAATCTTCTTCTTGAGAAAAAGATTTGCACGGGCCGGTATACGTTTTTCATATTTCTAAGACAGGGCCACATACTCATGGACTCATCAATAGTGATTACACGGGAGCCCAGCCTCATTAAGAGGTTGCCTAGGTGCGAAAAAATATGACATTGACAGGTAATTGATGTGTTTCCACATGTAGCCATGTGTATGCCCTTGTTACGTTAATCTCCACATGTGGAATTTGATAAAGCAGATATAAAGTGCTCAATTCTCCATCATGTGTCTAAACCTACTTTGTGCGAGTTGAATGCAGAATGCATACTTTCCCCTTGTATCCTATTCAGCAATAGCAATACCTCTCAGTCTTATATACCTCTTCCCAGTGCTTTACAGCCCTCTCTGTGTGGTTTACCAATGCCCTCAACAGTCTGGGTCCTTATTTTACCAACCTCGAAAGGATGAAAGGATGAGTCAACCTTGAGCCAGTCAGGATTGAACTCTTTCTTCTGTGGGCAGACTTAACCTGCAATACTGCATTCTAACCACTGCATCCTCATGGCTCCTATTTAAGGTCATCATTATTACTAATGTGTTTATATATGATTTTATGTCTGATTCAAGATATTTGCAATGTGACTGTGAGGTCAGCTTTCAGGAAGCAGTTAATATAGCTTGGCCTGTAAACCATAAAGGACTTCAAATATCTTCCCCTTCCTTCAACTTGGTTAGAAGCATTGTAGTTTAAGTAACATACAATTTATAAAGCGTTTTCAAGCATATAACTTGACAGAATAAGTTTAGGATAAAGAGATTATTGTATAAGCACATCGGCTGCCTGCCTATGATGTTGGTGAATGTCATCACAATAGGGACTGCAGTCTTCATTAAGAATATTTGTGTTTGAAACAAGTTCAACCAACCAGCCTTCTACTTCCTTGTGGCAATATACTGTGTGAGACCGGACGGTTTTCTTACTAAACATTATCATTGTGATGAATGGCCTAAGTTTTTGCTATGTACTGGAAACCTTTCTGTGTTCCCTGCATCTTTCATCTTTTGGTAACAAATCAAATGCAATCATTTACTTTGAATGGATAGTTCCTTAGTTGTGTTTCTGTTATGTCAGGGCAATCAATAAGAACGTTGTCCCCACTTCCATTGCTTTTTTGTTCACCTGTGGTCATTGTTTCTCTGCTTAGGTACAGAAATATCTTTGAAACAATGACTCAACAGATCATAGGTTGGCTCATAAAAGCTGTAAACAATATGACGATTAACTCTAAAGCTGTAACATTACCTGATTGATGGGAGTATAGAGGCCAAATCCAAAATAATTCCCACTGTAATCAAAAACAGAGCACACAATGTGACATGTTCTGACAACTTCCATCAAATTCCCTTTGGAATCCAAGTCTGGGGCAGATTGATCAAATTGGCTCATCGTCCCTAGCAGAGGGAGCTCCATTGCAAATTCCCAGAGCAATTAGAGGACGATCTGATCACAATAAGGAGAGATGTTAATGTCACTCATCCTCAGATCATGTCACAACTACCCCGAGACAAAGATCAGATCTCATGGACAAGCACCCATGTGGGCCCTTAGTCATCTGGTTTAGGTTCATGGTTTCTATGATGATCTTTCAAGCCCTTCTAAAACCTCACCAAGAGAAGGAAACCTAGGAAGCCTAGGAAACTGCACCGTCTGTCTATCTGCCTGCCTGCCTGCCTACTACCTACTAACCTATATGTCTGTCTGTCTAT
>NW_020769380.1:2009245-2043919 GCF_900518735.1 Pseudonaja textilis
TATCTATCTATCTATCTATCTATCTATCTATCTATCTATCTATCTATCTATCTATCTATCCATCCATCTATCTATCATCATCATATAGTGATGGTACTATTAGCCAGGAGACTACAGTATTAGTACCTAGTTATTTGGCTTCCGAAGAGTGCTAGTCTATTTATTTCACACGCATGTGATAAGTGTGCACTACACAGCAAACTAGCTCTGCAGCAGAAAGGTAAGCTGTCAGCTAAAAAGATGCTCCAAGCAGCGTCATCTAGGACGTTCTCTCACCACCAACGTTGCCTGTCAGGCGTCACATCTGGACAGATCCAGTTTTGGCAGGAGTCTGACTGCATGAAACCCTGCCAGGTTTCCAAGCGAGGCGGTACCTATTTATCTACTTGCAGGTAGCATGCTTTCAAGCTGCTAGGTGGGAAGAAGCTGAGGCAAGTGACGAGAGCTCACTCCGCCATGTGGTGCTAGGACTCAAACTGCTGGAGCAGAATCCATCTCCAGCATCTTTAAGCCACTGAGACACAGCACCACTCCACCTACTTAGTGAAGGCTTTGAATAGCTAAGGCAGGGAAGACACCAGGAAGCTCAGCAGGGCGGTGGTTACAGCAGCAGGAGTCTCAGTATTCCTTGGAGTCCACCTTCAAATGGTTTATATGGCTATAGATTAATTTTAGTATCACAAGCACCATACTTATGAATAACACAGTACAAAATGAACATTTGGCTCACTAGGCCTCGGGGGAGTTCTGAGCTATTCTGCCAAGCTGCTTCTGTCAGCGTAACATTAACAAAAAAATAAAAACAACAACACGCTTTGAATTTACTTACCCAAAGCCCGGGAGTTGTAGAAATAAAATCTATAAAATTCAATGGGTAACTAGCAAGACTTCCATATATAGGAAGGTTTAATGAGAAATGATATTTTAACACAATGCAAATCACTGAAAAGCTACAGCCCAGCCTACTTTGCAGAGTTGCTGCGGGGATAAATTGTAAAATGTAACATACTTTTAGCTCCTGGAGGAAAAATGGGTTAGAAATCAAACATATAATAAACATTTATTGGATGGAAATGTTGATGGAAAAAGGAGAAGCGAGAGTTTTATGCACACTCACACACAAAATTCCAAGTAAAGCTAATTTCCATTATGAAATTTTAACTACTTACATTTGAATTGGTGCAATAAAATCACGGATCTTCAAGTACCATTTGCACAGGCTTTCTTGCAGAGAAAAGGACCTAGAAACTCTGGAGTTAGGTGTAACCAGGAAGACCAAAGTTTGAGAATGAAGTTTCACATCTTTAAGAGAATCTGAGAACTGAATCAGAGCCACTACTCAGTAGCAACCAACCATTGAAGTTTTGCATTGTCAATAAGCTCCATTTTTTGAGGTTACTGATATAATCAGCCAAGAAAATTCTTTAGAGTCTGCCTTTAGTGGCTTAGCAATATCAACCAGCAACCATAAACAATGATTGAGGAGCGTGCGGGTCTGATATCTAAACTATGCGAAGAATACTAAGTTGCCTACCCACAATAAGGATTCTTGTCCCCCCAAAAGGAGAGTAAACTACAAAACCACACAGAGATATGTGCAACAGCCATTCTGTGATTGGCTCAGCTGTAGGCAAATTTTTGATAGGATAGCCCAGGTGTAATATTCCAAAGAAACCCACTTTACTTCCTGCTCTCCTCCACTGTCAATAAACAATTATCTGAGGACCCAAATTGTTGGGGACAATATGCTGACTCTGTAAACTGCTTAGAGCCATGATGGTGCAGTGGTTAGAGTCCAGTACTGCAGGCTACTTCTGCTGACTGCCAGCTGACTGCAATTTGGCAGTTCAAATCTCACCAGGGTCAAGGTTAACTCAGTCTTCCACCCTTTGGAGGTGGGCAAAATGAGGGCAATATGCCAGATTGTTGGGGGCAATATGCTGATTCTGTAACCTGCTTAGAGAGGGCTGTAAAGCATTGTAAAGCGGTATATAAAGTGCTATTGCTATTGCTACCTTCTGTATTTCACCCTTGTAACAAAGGATCCTGGTTTCGAAAATAGAATGTCTCAAGTGGGTATTAGATACAGGTAGTTCTTGACTTATGATCACAACTGAGCCCAAAATTTCCATTGCTAAGTAACACAGGTGTTAAGTGAGTGTGTTGCCCCATTTTATGACCTTTCTTGCCACAGTTGTTAAGTGAATCACTGCAGTTGTCAAGTCAGTAACATGGTTGTTAAGTGACTCTGGCATCCCCATTAACTTTGCTTGTCGGAAGTTCACAAAAGATGATCACCTGACCCCAGGTGATCCCTCATAAATCATCATAAATATGAGCCAGTTGCCAAGTGTCTGGATTTTGATCATGTGACCATGGAGATCCTGCAGTGGTGAAAGACGATCATGAGTCACTTTTTCCAGTGCTGTTGTAAGCTTGAATGGTCAATAAGCAAATAGTTGTAAGTCAAGGACTACCTGTACTGGCATTTTTAGGTGGGGCTAATAAGAGCACTTATAGAGGCAGTTCTCACCTATACTCATACTTTAAATATCTTTGCAGTTAAATGTTAGGTCTCCGTGTCATTAGTCCTCCATACGTTCCCTTTCCTTCTATTCAGAATGCTTGAGGTATGCTTGTCTCTTTTATGTTGATAAACAAGTTTATTTGCCTCAATATTTGCTCACTCAGACACATGGCAGTTGTTTTCTCCTTTACCAAGGAGGAATTGCAAAGAACAAAAGGAATGAAAGACTTGCAAAACAAATTCCAATGTCCCTAATTATTCTTGATGAAGAAATATTATATGGTACAGAACAAATATTTTGTTCTTTCAGGAGGAATCTTCTTCAGGACGTGTTGAAGGACAAGCCAAGAAGTTTTAGTTAGACCAAACGCATTGAGAAGTTGGAGCAAGCAACCATGGATCTACTTTCCAGTTATATACCACAGAAATTTAGCAATTTGCCACTTGAATGAAAATACAAATGCATATATGTACCCCCATAAAGTCTAGCTGATTAAATATGCAAGCCCATGGTTTTGAACAGCTTGCACGGGAAAACGAGAATTAAAACAAGTTGTTAGCATTCTATTCCGTTCAACTTCAAATCATTTTTACTTACAGGAAGTAGAGGCTATCTATCGGAGATACAGAAAAGCCTGAGCACCTCTATTCCTACTGCATAGATGGGAGTGGAATGCTCTTCATATAAACAAAATACTCCGAAGCGGGTTTTGGATAATTATATGCAGAGGTATCTTTGCATGCACAAGGCAAAGGCATGGGTTGGTCTAACTACAAACCTAATTTGTCTATAGAAAGTCATTTACAGAATACCTCTCAATCTAGCAGGCGTGACAATAAAACGCAGAAGCCGTGTTTTCCTTATGTAGCTTCAATGCTTTACTACAAACAGTTCAAAAGGCTTCATTAAGATTTATCTGCATTGTTCTTTAGGAGTGCTTCACAAATGCTGTGAACCAGCCACTGTCTCTCTCTCTCTAAAGCAGAAGGAGGAATAAGACTGCAGATATAGGAAATCTGACATCACCAGGAGTGATGCTTTGGAAAATCCAAAGAGCTTTAATGCTAATAGCTAGCTTACACACCCATACCCACACCCGCCCACCCACACACCAATCACCTCTGTTCTTCATTTCTGTACATATAATGACGATTTGGATACACACAAACATGCCGATCTGCTTTGTCTTTTCATTTCTGTTCATATAAGGACAACAGGATATGCAAATATTTTAACGCAAAAGCTTTATGTAAGATGAAGCAAGATACAAGAAGTTATAATGGATGGTGCGGTTGATCCCTACAGGCACACTTTAAAATGGACATTCATGCATAAATCAAAGCTCTCTCGCTGTTCAGTCCTGGACAAGCCTCTATGCTTCTACATGTGCAAAAGGAGAAGGTGTTCAGCGCTGTGGGAGGGGGGGTGGGGGGGTGGGGGGGAGCAATGCCTTTAAAAAAATGTTAATGAGATGGTGCAAAGGCAAAAGGGAAGCAGCCAGATTGTTTTCCTCAAATTGCTGCAGTTTGAATGCATCTCATTCAGCCTTCAGAATATACCAGGAAGTGGAGGCTTGGATCCTGCACGAAGCCCAGCCTTCTGCTTGCCAGGAAGTGGTGGGGGCTTCCTCTATATAACAAAGCAGCTGTTGCTGAGGAATGATGCAAACCTCCCCAAATCGGTGAGCCTGGCAGCTGCCCTTTTCAGAGACAGCTGAGACCAGTTCTGCTGACAGAACTATTTCGAGTTGAGGGCAGATCTCCTGCTCTAAGATGCCGAAACCTCGGCTTCGCCTGGTCGCCTTGCCTAAGAACTGCCACAGAGCCTGCTTTCTAGCTGCAAGCATCGCTGGGTTTGAGCATCTGCCACCAACTGCCATCCCCTCCCCACCCTTTGCAGCATCCTCCAGGCTTAGCTCCATGCAATGTTGCCCTGTTCCCGTTTAAAGGTTGGACAAAGCAAAGCGGTCCTGAAATTGCCTCCAGGTTGTGGAGGGCTAAAGAGTTTCCACCTAAAAACATCCAGGAGAGATGGAGAGGGTGGAGCCACTGGTTCAGAGGTGGGGTATTCAGCAGGCTCTGACCAGTTCTGGAGAACCGGTAGCAGAAATTTTGAGTAGCTTGGAGAACCAGCAAACACCACCTCTGACTGGCCCTACCCCCATCTATTCTCTGCCTCCTGAATCCCAGCTGATTGGCTGGGTCTTCTTTGGTTCCCCTGCACGGGAGAACAGAGCAGGAAAGCAGGTTAAGTGGGGTGGGGAGGGAATGGAGATTTTGCAGTAACCTTCCCCCAGGAGTGGGGAGGGAATGGAGATTTTAGAGTATCCTTTCCCTGCCATGCCCACCAAGCCACAGCCCACAGAACTGGTAGTAAAAATAATTAGAATCCCACCACCGCACTGGTGCTGCTAGGATCGGATCAGAAGCGCTGATTTAGGGCTCCACAGTCTACGAAGACTCTCAAACAATGCACAGAAAGTGGCGGTGGCCAGTTTTTATGAGCTGGTCAAGCCTGCAGTGGCGCACCTTTTAAAAGAAACCATTACTCAATGTTTGAGCAGCAGGAAGGCAAGGCAGTCAGGTGCTACTTTTAATAGGATTCTTTTCACCTTCGGAGTGATCTGGAGGGTGCACTGATGATGCTTGGGAAACGAAACGCCCGCAAAAAAACAAGCAAGCATCAAGGATCCCCCAGGCCAACTTTCAGCTACAAGCGCAGATAGCCCTCAGCTTATGATCCCAACTGAGCCTAAAAGTTCCTTTGCTAAGTGAGACAGGTAAGTGAATTTTTCCCCATTTTACAATCTTTCTTGCCACCGTGGTTAAGTGAATCACTGCAGTTGTTAAGCTAGTAACACGGCTGTTAAGTGAATCTGGCTTCCTCATGGACTTTTCTCCTCAGAAGTTCACAAAAGGTGATCACATATCCCCGGGAGGCCGCAACCATCATAAATATGAGTTGGTTACCAAGCATCTGAATTTTGATCACGTGACCATGGGGATGCTGTGACGGTTCTAAGAGTAAAAAATGGGGTTCGGTCACTATTTTCAGTGCCGATGTAAATTTGAATGGTCGCTAAATGAACTGTTGTAAGTTGGAGACTATCTGTATTCTCCTTTGTCAGAGTGCTTGCTGTTTGGAGTTGGTTTTTTGACTGACGTGGTTTACAAGTCAGAAATGAATGAATGAAGCCAGCCGACTGGAATACTTGAGTAGTCTGTAACTTGTCACTCCTGCACATAACTTAAAAAAAAAAAAGAAAAGGTTTCCAGAACAATTAAACAGTTTCTACCCTCAGGATTATAATCTAAAAGTCAGCATCAGAAGGAGAAAAAATTACAAAACAGAGCAACCCAGCAACTAGATCCTAATTTAAAAGTTTTTATAATTAATTGGTTGAAGAAAAGCCAGGAAATGTTGCTGTTCCAAGAAAGCCTTCGCCCTTCTCTCCCTCTTAGGCCTGTCTGATGCCAGAGGGCAGTTGATAGAAGCAAATGTTGATGGAGATGGCTTTTCCCCACCTTCTAGTGATTGGAACTAACCCAGTATGGAAAAGATAATCCTCTTATGTTTGATGCAGAATGGGAGAACTTGCCACAGCCAACGAGCCACGGCCAACGAGCCATAATTGGACAATTCAACCAATACAAAAGTTAAATTGATTTTGACGGAATTGTGGCTAAAAATAATAAAATAAAGAAGGTCAATCCAATGTTACAATAATTTGGACGAAAAAGTGGTCATTAATAATAGAAGTACATGAATGAAACAATTGATAAAAACTTCCAAATGTCCCACAGCAAGTTGTTCTGTGATGTTGCCAGGTTGAATTGTCCTGCGGTCAGTTGGCCATGGTAAGTTGTCCTTAAACCCTATTGGGTGAAACAGTTGCCATTTGAACCTCTGGTCTTATCTGCTTCCTGGTGAAACTGAAAAGACCCCAGTTTAGAGGGCATTTTCACAGACCACAGAATATTTTACAGGAACAGCGTAAGTTCAAAAGATATATAGCCCTTTCCTTTGGGCATTAGCACCTGGCAGTAGCTGTTCTATCAAGTTGCAGTAAGAAAGAAGGAGATTAGTTCAGAAGTGGTACTCAGCAGGTTCTGACCAGTTCTGGAGAACCGGTAGTGGAAATTTTGAGTAGTTCGGAGAACTGGCAAATACCACCTCTGACTGGAGATTTGTCAGTCTCCTTCCCCTGCCACGCCCACCAAGCCACGCCCACAGAACCCAGTAGTAAAAATATTTGAATCCTACCACTGGTTCATATCAAACCATAACCATAACAATTCTATTGTTGCTGATGGGAGAAATACAGTTTTTTTTTCCTTTTCCTCAGTCTGGATACACTGAATAGTGGAAGGCATATTGTCCAGGACTCTGCAATCCTGTCAATGCCCTTAGCCATGCTGGCAGGGAATGGGGGAGTTTGTTTCAGCACGCCAGGGTAGAAAAAACTGGCGTGCTTTGGAAACACATTAAATATACTATTACATATTGAGAATAGCATTAGAAGGGAAAGGCTTCCTTGGTCAGAAATTAAGAGAATCTATCCTGCTCACATCAAACAATGCAATCTTCATTTTGTCCGCACTAAACAAAATTTGTTGTAATTTGTTGTTGTTGTTTTTAATGTATGCCCTGCATGTCTCTGAATGTTATTTTTGGTTGACTTCTCTCTGCTACTGTTCTCACTTCTCTCCAAAGCTCTTCTATAAGCTGAATGTCAGGGAGTTTAAAAAACAAACACAAGGCAGGCAGATTTGTAAAATCACAAAAGTTTTGTTTAAAAAAAAAAAAGTCCAGAAAGGTCACCTCTGAAGAGAGGGAGAAAGGGAAAGGGCAAGAAAGTGGATGCCCCAAAGAGATGCTGGGGGAGAACCTTCTAAGCGGCAGGTGTGGATTGGAACCATTCTCCTAACTGTTGCATAACAACAAAGCCGAAAAGAAAGTCTACTACACAAACCACCTTTGCCTGGAGGTGGGAAAAAAACACCGGATGTTCAGCTGCAGCTGTTCCTTCACCTGCTTTCCCCGCATTCATACATAGGAATGCTCAGCTGCTGCTAAAGGCTTGCTTTGTCCCAGGTTCAGACCGAAATCCAAAGTGCTGAGATCACCATCTTCATATGTCAACACACGTCTTTTAATGCTGCAGATTTTGGGCCGGAATGGGAGAGGAACTGTGGAGGGGCAGCAACATTTTTTACTGCTCTGATGCATGACCCTCTTGAGATGAATAGGAAAGACACTGGCCTTAAAGGACCCTTTGGTGTTCATAATGATGGGACAATAAAGGTTTAGAAAGGCTCCAAGCCAAAGCGTTCAAGGAACTTGGTTGAAATAAAGAGATTAACCAGATGGATAGTTGTTTCCTTGCCAGAGTTAGGCACAGGAAAAAACTGCACACACGGAGAAATGTTTTCTTCTGGTTTCAGTGTGGCCTTGGCCACTATAATTAGCTGAGCCACACAAATTCAGCTCAGTTTGATGGTGACTCCGGAACTAAGAACTTCTCTGCTGAAAGAGAATCAAATTGCTCTCTGGGGCACGTTCAGGGGAGGGGGCAGCTTCCCATGTGAACATTTGAAATGGCAACTTCAAATCTCAACAAATAAATGCTCTGTCTTACATATTGGCAAAAAAAAAATAAATCAGAAAATAAAAACAAGCTGAATAGTCAAGACCTTGTTGATGATCCAAACTCTGTCAAGGACCTTGGAGTACTCATCTCTAATGATCTAAGTGCTAGAGCCCACTAACTACATAGCCCCAAAGGCATTAAGAGTTGTTAACCTAATCCTACGTAGCTTTTTCTCTGGTAATATCACACTACTAACTAGAGCATACAAAACATTTGCTAGACCAATACTTGAATACAAGCTCATCAGTCTGGAACCCGCATTACATATCTGATATTAATACAGTTGAGAAAGTCCAGAAATATTTCACAAGAAGAGTTCTCCACTCCTCTACTCATTGTAGAATACCTTATGCCACCAGACTTGAAATTCTAGACCTAGAAAACCTAGAACTATGTCTCCTTCGGTCCGATCTAAGTATAGTACATAAAATTATACAGTATATTGCAATGTCCTACCTGTCAATGAATACTTCAGCTTCAACTATAACAATACAAGAGCACACAATAGATACAAACTCAAAGTAAACTGCACCAAACTTGATTGCAGGAAATACGACTTCAGCAACAGAGTGGTCAATGTCTGGAATACTCTGACTCTGTGGTTTCTTCCCCAAACCCCCAAAACTTTAACCTTAGACTATCTACTGTTGACCTCACCCCTTCCCTAAGAGGTCTGTAGGGGGCGTGCATAAGCGCACCAACGTGCCTACTGTCCCTGTCCTATTGTTTCTTTTTATTTTTCTTATATATATATCCATTTCATGTATTCACAATTATGTTTATACTTATACCTGTTATCTTATAATCGCTTGACAAAATAAAATAAATAAAAATAAAATAAAAAATAAACAACCTTCTGTGGAATAGGCGTTAAGCCCACCAGTACTGCAGAATAGCACTGCGGGTGATGGGACCGCTCCAAAATCTAATTCTTTGCTTTGATCAAAGAAGTAACAGGAAGCAGGTGAGGTAATTCAACAGTTAACTGCCAAGCAAACTTGCTGGATAACTTCCAACAAATTATTTCAGCTGAATCTGAGATTTTCCCTGTAATACGGGGGACAAAACTTGGCTATTCCTATCTTAAAGGTTAAGAATAAATATTGTATGGGATAATCTATAGCAGAGAGGGGAGATTAAAGTGAGACGAAGGATAAGAGACATTAGGACAACAGTTTGAAAGTGATGTAAAGTGAGCTTTTTGGAATGGCCTGGAAAGATAATATTTCTGTGTTTCAACGGTGCTCTTTCCAGGAAAATACTGCTATTTCTGGTAAATGCTTAGACAGTTTTCCCAGGGCTGCATCATGCAGCTTGCAGATGGGGAAATTGCATATGTATAAAAAGTGATTAAAACTAATATATCAAGGGAAATTGTATGCTGGAACCACATACATTTGCGGAATATTGAAGAAAGAATCAGTTAATGCAGTCAACTAATAGTTGCTCAGTGACTGGGTTTGTGCCTCATGCAAAACCTTAGTTCATTGGTTTAACCATTGGTTTAATCATGGGATAAATCATGCTTGCTTTGCTAAATGCTTAATCCTAGTTTGTGCAGTAAACTGCAAAAACTAAGCCAGAATCAGAGGTGGTATTCAGCAGATCCTGACCAGTTCTGGAAAATTGGTAGTGGAAATTTTGAGTAGTTTGGAGAACTGGCAAATACCACCTTTGACTGCCCCTCCATCTATTCTCTGCCTCCCGAGTCCCAGCTGATCGGTTGGGTCTTCTTTTGTTGCCCTGCACAGGAGAACGGAGCTGGAAAGCAGGTTAGTGGGGTGGGGAGGGAATGGGGATTTTACAGTATCCTTCCCCTGCTACGCCCATCAAGCCGTACCAGCCCACAGAACTGGTAGTAAAAAAGATTGAATCCCACTACTGGGCCTAGAATTATAATATATAACTTCCCTAACTGGACTTTGTACACAAAGTCAGAACCAAACCATCACACTACAGTGTGGCTTACATTAGAAGATGTGTCAACTCTGAAGTAGTACCCCAGCCCTGTTTCCCCCTGCCCAATATGTCTGCTAAAGAGAACAACAATTTGTATCTGTGCCTTTGAGAACTATACTGCAGATAGTCCTTGACGTATGACCACAATTGGGAGCAGAATTTCCACTGCCAAACAAGGCAATCGTTAAGTGAATCATGCAGCCATTAAGCAAATCTGTCTCTCCTCACTGACTTTGCTTGTCAGAAGCTGGCTGAGAAGGACACAAATAGCAATAGGGATAGCACTTAGACTTATATACTGCTTCACAGTGCTTTACAGTCCTCTCTAAGCGGTTTACAGAGTCAGCATATTGTCCCTAACAATCTGCGTCCTCATTTTACCCACCTTGGAAGAATGGAAGGCTGAGTCAACCTTGAGCCTGGTGAGATTTGAACTGCCAAACTGCACGCAGCCGGCAATCAGCAGAAGTAGCCTGCAGTACTGCATTCTAGCCACTGCACCACCGAGGCCATCACATGGCCCTGGGATGCAACTGTCATAAATGCCTGCCAGTTGCCAAGTGCCCAAAATTTGAACAAAGGACTATGAGGATATTGTAATGGTTTTAAGTGTGAGGACCAATAAATAGTAAGTCACTTTTGTTTTCCAGGGCCACTGGTCACTTAATGAATGATTGTAAGTCAAGGACTACCTGTATACACAACAGAAGCCACTTCCCTTTGGGGCATAAGGGGAAACCTATGTATCATTTGCCATGCAGTGATTAAAGATAATGGAATAATGCAGAGTTCTTCTACTGTTCTGGAACCTGGAGTACAAAGAGAAAGCTTTGCAGAGTAGGAAGAAAATATTACCTCACATTCTTTCTCAAAGGTTTTATCAGCTGCTTACCTCATCAAAAACTGGTTTTCTACACCTTCAATCATCTTATTCTAGAAGCATATTACGAGATGATTGGTAGCCAGGAGGCAAAGCAAGGGACATCACAAAGCCATTCCAGTATGAAAATCAAAAGCAGATCATATCCAGGGGTAGGATTCTACCAGTTCACACCTATTCGCTAGAACCGGTTGTTACCATTCTAAGCAGTTTGGAGAACGGGTTGTTAGAAGAAATTACTGGCCTAATCCTGTAAGGAAGGCAGGAAGGAAACATTCTGGTGTTGCTTACAGAAACTGCCTCTCCATTAACCCTTTTTACATTCTTGGCAGGACTAGACTTCCCGTCTCTGGAACTTCTCTGGCGTTTTTTTTCCCCTCCTTTGCTGGTACTTTGCTAATGCAACTGAAAAAAGTGACATGACCATTTTTCACACTTACAACTGTTGCAGCATCCCCACAGTCATGAGAGGCCAGGCGAGGAGATGCGTGCCTTGATGGGAGTGATATTGAGTTGGCCACGCCCAGCCAATAACATGACCACCAAGCCATGTCCACCCAGTCACATGACCACCAAGCCATGCCCACCACCTAAGCCACGCCCACAGAACCAGTTGTTAAAAATTTGAATCCCACCCCTGCTCATATCCCTCAATGAAGTAAAAGTAGGAATCATTTTGAGAGGTAAAAGTTCTGAGCAAATGAAAGTCATTAAAGTCTTTCTGTACCCTAATCCCACACTGAAAGACAAAAGAAAGAATTTGAGTCTGCCATATGAAAACATAGTCTGAAGCATTCCCCTCAGTTCTAAAGGATTAAACAATAATAATCTACAAGATTAACCAAGTTTTTCCTCAGGGGAAAGATGCCTAGTCCTAAAATAGATAGAAAAGGAACCCATGGTATCTTTGCTTCCTGCTTGTTTTTTCAAGCTTCTGGTACTGGACACTGATAAAAGCGTATATTTTTGACTTGCTCCGGAAGAGTGACTTATTTCAGAAGTTCCTCTGGCCAAGGTTAATGTCCAAACTGTTGAATAATATTTCTCCCGCAATCTATTTTAACAAGAGGGTCTTAAAGGCGATCCCGCCTGCGGAGGATAATTTCACAATCCTAACCTTTGAAAATTACTGATTAAACTCCCCGGTTATTCAATTCGAAACCAGAATCAGAGGGAACAATTGCCAGGCTCCAGTTGGAAGAAGGATACTGTGCCATCCCATTTCTCCTTTAAACAATGGAAAAACAGTAATTACTGCATGTATTTCTCTGGGATTTTCCTCCTCCTCCTCCTCCTCCTCCTCCTCCTCCTCCTCCTCCTCCTCCTCCTCCTCCTCCTCCTCCTCCTCCTCCTCCTCTCCTTTCTCTTGGATGTCAGACTTGAAATCCCACAAAGGAGGTGAAGATTGTCACAAGGAAGCACACAGTTGTGGAGAAATAGGCAAAGTTGACAGGTGAAGCATTTCCCCTAATGTGGGTGAAAGAGGGGAAGGGATCTATCTCAGAAGAAACCATTATCCTATGAGAAAAACCAACTAAATTTTAGTGTGATAGCCGTGGGAATAAGAGCCAAATGGCTCTGGCAGAGCTTCCTTTCCTCCTCTTGTTTGCATATGCATGTAATCTGGGTTCAAAGCTCCACAAGGTTTCTTTTGATGGGATCAGCAGTGAGATTCAATTCTTTTTTTACTACCGGTTCTGTGGGCATGGCTTGGCTTGGTGGGCGTGGCAGGGGAAGGATACTGTAAAATCCCCATTCCCTCCCCACCCCACTAAACCGCTTTCTAGCTCCATTCTCCTAGGCAGGGCAACCAAAGAAGACCCAGCCAATCAGCTGGGACTCGGGAGGCAGGGAATAGATGGGTTTGGCGGGACCAGTCAGAGGTGGGATTTGCCAGTTCTCCGAACTACTCAAAATGTCCGCTACCGGTTCTCCAGAACTGGTCAGAACCTGCTGAATAACCACCGCTGGTAGCATAATGCATGAGTCCAGCCACGGAGGTTTGTTCAAGAAATCATGATAACAATAACCCGTGGCTTACTACAAGACATGAAACTTGCTGGTAAGAGGAAGCTTTTCTCAAAAAGGACTATGTCGTTCCCAGGATTGGAGTTTCCTGAAAAACTGGGAGTGTTGAGGACGGGATGAAATTAAACGGAGAGCTGCAGCTTCCCCTAAAAGAGGGGTGTCAAACTTGTGACATATCACAACTTTTTCCCCCTTCACTAAACTCGGGGTGGGCGTGGCCAGCACGGGAGGCATCTGCGGGCCGTGAGTTTGATAACTGTGTCCTAAAAGATCCAGTCAAATGGTAACAATGGCCTCCTGCATTGCTACCACAACAAACATGGATCTTTTAAATCTCCTGAAACTGCAGAGTGGACAACTCCTGGCCTCGATTTACGACCACAATTCAGCCCATAATTTCTGTTGCTAAGCAAAGTATTTAAGTCAGTTTTGCCCCATTTTACGGCCTTTCTTGCCACAGCTGTTAAGTGAATAACATGGTTAGTAAGCGAATCTGGCATCCTCATTGACTTTGCTTGTCAGAAAGTCGCAAAAGTTGATCACACGACCCTGGGACACGGCAGCCCTCATAAATATGAACCATTTGTCAGGCATCTGAACGTAAGTCACTTTTTTCAGTGCCTTTGTGACTGGAAACGGTCACTAAATGAACTGTTGTAAGTCGTGGGCTACCTGTAGGATGTTTGCTCGTTCTCTTGGTGGAGCAATATAAAAGTTGCCTCTTGCTCTACAATCTCCTTCTTTGAATCTCTTAATGTATTTTCAAGAGGAGGCAAACATGGCCCTTTATATTTTGTGATATCCTTAAGACCTTTTGGATCAGGTACCTGGCACATTTTAAAAAATGTTTTTTTTTTTAAAGTCCACCTTTATTTTTGTAAATAATTCAAGACAGCAAATATATCGCTTCTTCCTCCTGTTTTCCTCAGAGCAATAAACCTGTGTGAAGTGAATTGGGCTAATAGGGAGTGATTGGCCCAAAATCACCCATCTGGCTTTGATTCCTCACTCCTGCTTTAACTCTTGAGATTCTATTTGGAGGTTAAGCTAAGCTGAACAGATGAATTCACAGATGAATACATGGCATCATTTTACACGTACCTACCCCATTTTTCCCCTTTACTTGCTGGTCTTAATGTTTGTAACTTAGAAAGGCATTAGAAACCAGGAGATTCTATCTGATGTTGCCAGAAACCAGGTCTTCTACTTCGACAAGAAAACCCCCCAAAAACTAGGTAGCAGTTCCAATTTTGGACATTCAAAACAAGCTTTTTAGCTGTGGGAACGCAGCAAGGAATGTACCTCAGCCACACACAAATGTATTATTTTCTGTTATTTCTGTGTAACATGTCATGACAAAGCTTTCCCAGAGCAGTCCATATGCATATTTAAAAACTAAACTATAACCAAAATCACATCCGTATTATTATGATGTACATCTATCCAATGCTTCTATAGATGCTGCTCTTTCAAATTATGGAATAATAGAATTTTGGGACAAGGTAGGAAGAATTGATCAAGCTGAGATCCGAAACTATAAATCTATAAGTGTCTAATCTCTGTCCATTCCAAGTCCCTAGTTTTAAACACTTAAAAGGAAAAACAAAAACCAAAGATAGCTAGGTTGGCTGTCCGCAGACTTTCAAGTTCCATTTTAAGATAGCATTTTTATTAGGACAACTTGAAACCCCCAAATTGCATCAAATTCTAGGCATCTTATTAAGCGGGTAGCAAGCAAGACAACAGAATAAAGAGGACATTGACCTAGAATCTGTATTCAGTCACCATCATCATAACGCTAAGCCACAATATGATTTGTTTCACTTTAGATTAGAGTGATACGTGAACTCAACTATTGTTTATGGTTTAGCGCGATGCATGAATCCAGTTTAATTTAATTATGATATGTTCAAATCACCCAGTCTTTTAGGTTCATACTTTTGGTATGCTCTTCGAAGTAGCCAACTATATTTTAGCCTGGCGTATTGTGTGAAGCCTATGAACTTAGTGTTTCAGAATGTCACGATACAATAGTGTTCGTTAGCCAAAGAGAAAAATGCAGTCTTCCTGCACGAATCCAGTGAACCAAACCAAACCCGTACAAGAATGGCTCATGTTGAAGTCAGAGGTGATATTTTAGAGGTGATATTCAGCAGGTTCTGACCAGGTCTTGAGAACCGGTAGCAGAAATTTTGAGTAGTTCAGAGAACCAGCAAATCCCACCTCTGACTGGCTCCACCCCCATCTATTCTCCGCTTCCCAAGTCCCAACTGATCCACTGGGTCTTCTTTTGTTGCCCTGCATGGGAGAATGGAGCTGGAAAGCAGTTTAGTGGGATGGGGAGGGAATGGGGATTTTGCAGTATCCTTCCCCTGACACGCCCACCAAGCCAAGCCATGCCCACAGAACGAGTAGTAAAAAAATTTGAATCCCACCACTGGGTATTCAGCAGGTTGTGACCAGTTCTGGAGAACCAGTAGTGGAAATTTTGAGTAGTTCAGAGAACTGTCAAACACCACCTCTGACTGGCCCTGCCCCCATCTATTCTCTGCCTCACAAGTCCCAGCTGATTGGTTGGGTCTTCTTTTGTTGCCCTGCACAGGAGAACAGAGCTGGAAAGCAGGTTAGTGGGGTGGGGAGGGAATGGGGATTTTACAGTATCCTTCCCCTGCCCCCACAGAACTAGTAGTAAAAATTTTTGAATCCCACCTCTGTGATATTTGCACAGCAACTAGCACAGAGTTAACTAAATTAACATAGCTGCCAGAGCTGGTGGCATCCACGGGAAGTCAGCGCCGTGGAATTAATTGCAAGCCCTTCTTCCTTTGGATCTGTGTGGTGATGTCACATCAAAGGGATGGAGCCAGCAATGTGATGCTTCTTTCATCATTCTGACCAAAGCATCGAGGTCCTGCAGATGCCTACTGAAAACATGAAAATAGTGTGGTGCCATTCATGACGTAGGCTTTGCTCTTTTTTCTCTTTGGGGGCAACTGCATAGAAATGCAGTAAATCCATTGTATGCAAGATTTTCAGCACGTCTTCTCCAGTAGGTTTCAATGGGTAGGCAGGCAGGCAGGAGGACTGAAATGGAGAAAAGCTGAGATATCAACTGGGAATGTAGAGGTGATAACTGCCACTGAATTGTCCCCAAAACCAGTGCAAATCCTGTGGTAGCCCTGGTCCATGATTCAGTCTAGGTACTGCCATAACTACAGGTAGTCCTTGACTTACAACCGTTCATTTAGTGACCATTCAAAGTTATAACAGCACTGAAAAAATGTGACTTGTGACCATTTTTCAGCCTTACGACCGTTGCAGAATCCCCATGGCCGCACGATTTACATTCTGATGCTTGACAATTGACTCACATTTACGACGGTAGCAGTGTCCCCTCCGGAGTCATGGGATCCCCTTTGGTGACCTCCTGACAAGTAAAAGTCCACAGGAAAGGCAGATTCACTTAACAACCAGGTTACTTATTGAAGAACTACAGTGATTCACTGAAGAAACTTGGTGGGAAAAGTCGCAAAATGGGGCAAACTCACTTAACCAATTTCTCACTTAGTGACATAAATTTTGGGCTCAGCTGTGGTCGTAAGACGAGGACTACCTGTATTTTGAGCTGTGGTGGTGCAGTGGTTAGAGTGCAGTACTGCAGGCTACTTCTGCTGATTGCCGGCTGACTGCAATTTGGCAGTTCAAGTCTCATCAGGCTCAAAGTTGACTCAGCCTTCCCGCTTTCCGAGATGGGTCAAATGAGGACCCAGATTGTTGGGGGCAATAGACTGACTCTGTAAACTGCTTAGAGAGGGCTGTAAAGCACCGTGAAGCGGTAAATAAGTCTGTGTGCTATTGCTAATGCTATTTTAGTTCAGCATAATGAATCATGCTGAACTTCTGAATGGCCTTCAAAGTCCGCCCCAAGTAGCCCAAACTGCAATACTCTAACCACAAGGTAACCAAGATATGAGTCAATGAGAGGAAAGCTTCCTGTTCCTGAAATGGCTTCGATTGGTGCGCAAGATATAATTGTCTGCAGCCCTCTTGGCCACAACTGTTACCTGCTGTTTCGTATTGCACTAAGCTACGCTGCGATTCCTTTTATTTTTAGCAGAGCAGTGGGTTTTTGGAAATTAAACGTGTACCTTGCCTTTGTTCTTAAGGAACGTAGAGCAACACAAGAGTATAGCTCACCCATCAATTTATCCCCACAGCAACAAACCCGTGCAATATAGCTGGGCAACAGTCAGGACATTTTAATTGCTCGCAGTACTGTGCAGTAACACCTGCTCTTTCTCCACTGCTGCCCTCATGACAACTGACATCGGCTGTGTCTACGTGAGCGACATGTTATATTTCTGCAGGTGAGACCAGCCTTCACTAACCTGGTTAGAGGGGTCGGGGGGAGACGGCAACCTTCCTAATTCCCCACATGGCCAAGACTCAGCAGAGGTGGGCAGCCAATGTGAGGAAGCGGCCATGTTGCTGTGAAAGGGACGTACTATTTTCTCTCTCTGACTGCACCCTCTTGGTTGTCGATTACCCTGAGAGAAGACTTTCGGTGCTCCAGCTGGCTTAGCAAAGGTATGGCGGGGGGCATCAAGGCCTCCCTAAGGCAGAAGCCCACCGAGGGGCCTCTGCTGTTGAAAGAGCTGTGAGAGCATCTCCATAAACACGGTCGGGATGAAACCCAATCTATCGCCAGAGTTTCCCTATTTAGGAGAACCTGCTGGAGTGGGGCTGCTAAATTAACTCTTGACTCCTGGGGTATGATGTCATATGACCCTTATGGCATAAGGTTACCATTCATTCCAGCAATGCACCCAATAGGAAGGCAGGCGGCTGATCCCATGCCTGCCTACCCATCCTTATTTATGTCTGTTTATGCTTCTCTCTAAATAACAGTCAAGCTATACGTTCCCACATAACCTTCTATTATAAGGGAGGGAGGGAGGGAGTCGACCCATTCTAGTTCCCTTTCACTCACCTTTGCTGTTTTTCCAATGTCTGTGCATGAAGACAGTTGCTTAGGGAGGATTAGCGAATTCTCCCAAAGCTTCATAGCAAGAGGTTGTATGTTAGAAGTCTCCGTCTGAAGCCTTTACTTATTGTTCTCATCCTCCGGGGAGCACAGCTTTTGGCTTATTTATCGCTAATATTTTTAATCTGCTCAATAACTTGCTATTTGGATGGATGGCATATGAATTCTTTTATTGCGCCGTTGTTCCGATTTCTTAATATTACTCTTTTATGGGAAGCAGTAAATGAAGTGGTGGCTGGCTTTAAAAACAAAAAGCAAGTAATTCACCCACCATTTATTTACTGCTTCTCGTCTTTGCAAAAGCCCACTGAGGAGGTGAGGCTGAAAGGCAGTGAAACATTTGGGATGAGCTTTGTGGCAGAATAACCGTTTGGGTCTGGTTCTGACCCGTACTGAGCCACTCAAAACCACCTTGTTCAATGCAGGGAGGTTTCCCTAAATTGCACCTTGTCTACTGGCCGTTGGTTGATTAGACCCTCTGCAATTGTGCAGTCCATTCGGATAGTACTGCCATCAGTGGTGGGTTGGGGAGGGCTCATATTAACTGCTGAGGACCAATTATTAAATATTCTGGACTTTTGCAAGCCAGCTCGGAGCAGAGATGAGCCACTATGCTTAGTTCGCTGATCAGTGGTACCATGGCTGGCAATGGCAACCATGGACTAGCAGAGCCAGTTCTTAAAACGGCTACCATCTCAGGACTGGCTGCTGTCATCCTTGCAATATTGAGGCCCTCCTACATAATTCTGTTACTTCAGGGCCTTGTTCCAGTGACACCACTGTCTTTTTGCTGAGCAACGAATTATAAGTACTGCTCAGAACGTGGGCTTTAGCCTTTGCTCCAATGGTGGGATTCGAATTTTTTCACTACCAGCTCTGTGGGCGTGGCTTGGTGGGCGTGGCAGGGAGAAGGGAACTATAAAATCTCCAGTCAGAGGTGGGATTTGCCGGTTCTCCGAACTACTCAAAATGTCCGCTACCGGTTCTCCAGAACTGGTCAGGACCTGCTGAATGCCACCTCTGCTTTGCTGATTATCCTGAAAGGGAAAAAAAAAATCATTGTGAGACTCTTAAAGAATTTCAGACAGGATATCCTGTTGTCCCCAACCTCTCCCCCTGACTTAAATGAGAACTTTATTTTTGGGTGCAATTAGTTACATACAGTAGACAAGGCAGCCACTCAGCAAAGGTGCATCCAGGCCCTGCAGGTGAACATAACAATCCTCCTTGGGCTCTTCCTTGTATTGATTTTTTTTTTTTAAGAAGATGATCTATCACTGGGGTGCCCAACAATTCGCAAACACCACCAGGCACATTTGATATTTAGGGACATGTGGCAGGTGCTCTGAGAAAATGACCACGATGGGTAGATGGGGTGGAGCTGAACCATTCATTCACAAAATATCTGATGCTTATACCTTTTAAGAACCGAAGAAGCTTCTTGGATGAGAAGTGAAACGTTTTCAAAGACTACACGAAGGACGTTTAGTTGCCTTTTGGAAAGAAAAAAAGAAAACCATCTTTGGGACAACCATGACCTGGATAATCGAGAATCTCCATAGACGTCTATCCTTATATTTGGGGCCGCATGAGCTTATTCTCAGCCATTCTCTCTTTGCGCTCCCCCCCCGAACTGTCACCAATTGAATTCACACGACATGTTTAACGTATCAGCATTTTCCAAGTGCCCACAGCATAGAATTATATGAGAAGGGATCACCCAGGATACAAAGTCATAAAAGGTAAAGCAAGCTATGCTTAGTATATTGTGTGAATTTAGTGCTAGATCTTTCAGCAGCTTAGGTCGGCTTCCTGGAGAGATCCACTCATTGCCAGCCCCTATCTATTTATGTTTGGGGATTTTTTTTCCAGAGCACGTAGGCATATTTCCAAGCATCCCTGAATGGCTGCTGCGGGGACCAAACCCAAGTGCGTTTGGAGGCTGCTGCTTTGCCTTTTTAAAATGAATGAAAATAAAAATAAGGTAAAATAAGTTTTCAGCATTTAAAAAGTAAGTCATAGAGGGTCACAGAAAAACCAAGGGGGGCTTCTAGGGGCATAGTTTTGAGGGGAGTGGGGGGGAAAGGTGGTTTTGTTTTTTTTAACATATTGGGGACCTCCAGACTATTAATTGGCAATAACAATTGGGAATAACATATTTGATGGGTAATAAATTGATTCCAGACAACATCTTCCTTCTACCTCCCATCAAATAATCAGCACTCTCAAAAAATGGAATGGAATGGAATGGAATGGAATGGAATAGAATAGAATAGAATAGAATAGAATAGAATAGAATAGAATAGAATAGAAACAGAGTTTGAAGGGATCTTGGAGGTCTTGATAGTATTATTTGTCTGTTCTGCAAAACAAAACAACATCATATCTAACTGTTGCACACAGCCCTCTAGACCAGTGGTCCCCAACCACTGGGCCCTGGACCGATATCGGTCCGTGGATCATTTTTTACCGGGCTGCAAAAAAGTGGGCGCCACCATCTTGTTTCGACGGCGCTTGAGAAAGTGCTTCCGGGTGAGCTTGTCGGACATCAGTTGGAAAGTGGCGTTTGGGTGCTGAAGGAATCCCCACGCCTTAATTTTGTCGAGGGGGGGGGCGGCTTCGAACGAAGAGCCGTCCTGATGGCGGTGGAGTCTCGCGTTAGGAGGAGATTAAGAAAGAGCCCGAAAAGCCCATCGACAAAGGTACAAAGGAGGAGTTGAAGGTGGCGGGGAGAAGCAGGGGACGGCTGGCTGGCTGGTCGCTTGGCCCGCCTTGCCTTGGTCGTGCGTGCTGATGCCGGTACCGGGCCGTGGATCATTTTGTGATGCCGGTACTGGGCCGTGGGACAACAAAGGTTGGGGGCCACTGCTCTAGACTATATGTGACCCTCTTCCCCCGATCTTAATCATATTTTTCAAAGGTGTTATTTCTAGAAACTAATATTAAACAGGTTATACAAAGCCATTATATTTCTCAGGCAGTGCTTTTTTTAAAAAATAGGCAAACTTGTTAATTGTTTACAGGCTTTTTTAAAAATGCAATTCATATGTTAAAAGCTTAAAGACTAACTAGCCAATAACATTTTAAAATAACATATGCCTTTATTCACACCTCTCTTCTACCGTAGTATAATATACCAGCCTTATGCTATGAAAGAATGCTGCTTGGTTTTTTAAAAAATGTAAATCTAGCAGCTGTAGCATAGAAGTGTCATAGTTCCATATTTCTGAAATTACACATTATGTTATATCTTTTTCTGTCCTTCCGGATAAAAAACTGGAGGTGTTTTATCTTCTCTAAATGCCTTTTTGCAAATTTGCTGTTTAAAGAGGACACAGAGTCCCTGTAGTGAGTGGGTATTGTGAAGTAAGAAAGCACAGTGAATGAGGAGAAAAAACAATGGTAAATTGAAATGGCCACTGCTTGCAGAGGACTAGTGGAGTGTCTGTGCGTAATATGTTTACTTAGACTTCAAAAAGAGACGTTGAATGACAGAAGATCCACTGGGACCTGCAGCTTCCTAGTCCCTTGAATACTAGATTTCACAGATAAAAAGGGAGAGCTCTTTTCCTTAGGTTATCAGAAGCATATCAGACTAGAAAATAGATAGAATTCTTTATTGGCCAAGTCTGATTTGGACACACAAGGAATTTGTCTTGGTGCAAATGCTCTCAGTGTACATAAAAGAAAAGATACATTCGCCGAGAGTCAAGAATCATCAGGTACAACACTTAATAATAGTCATAAGGTACAATAAGTGATCAATTCATACTAGGAATCAGTCAATATCAGACTAACTGGCTAGTCTTTGCTAGATTGAATGGTGCAAGGCAATTCAGAGGATCTGCTGAACTGAGATCATCAGACAGGACCACTGCTGGACAACTGGAAATCCCAGGGCCACAGAAAGTAGACAAATGTCCCCAAATCCTCCTTTGGTGGCCCTAGGAGATCTTGACTGCAGTAAACAGATGGCACACTTCCATACTATTTTGAAACAGGAAATAGATGAACACTGGAAGTTTCTGCACTGCCTTTCCAAGCAACCTTCCCCATTGCTAGCATTGGAAACGAGGCAACATCCGGAGTGCTACAGGTTACTGCAAAAGGCAAGAGTTTCCAATAGGCAGCTTCATTTTTCACACTTCTGCTGCTGGAGAGAAGACAAAAGGGTGTTGTGTTTTGGATTTGTGGTGCAATTTGGAAAGGGTTGGTTTGCCTACCCCTTCCCCACCTTCTTGTGGGACGCCAGCAAAGCTGCGGGAGATTAGATGATTACAGCTAGAAATCTCCCTCTGCCCCCTACCTGCCCAAAATCATTTTAAAACTCCCTGTAACACAACGTTTGCTGAGATATTTGATGTTTCCTCTTCTCATGAATTGCCAGAAGTTAACGTAGGTGGTTATTTCAGAGGCTTACAAAGGGATTTACCAAGGACACCCACATTCAAGAGAGAAAAAGAGAATCAAACCCGTAAGAACAAGACACAGCAATTTCCTTACCTTTGCTGGCAAGGAAAACAGTTCTCCCTGTCAGAACTGGGATCACAGAAGAGACAGATTTAGTGGTGGGATTTCTCTTAGGGTGTCTCTGCCTGTGCAACTAAAAGCACTAAATGTGCCTTATAGTTTTTTTGGGGTCGGAGATATTCCTTTTTTAATCATATTAGTCTTCAAATTATTAAGTACGGTAGGGACAGTGATGCAGTAGTGAGGAAGAGCTAACGCATGATGTGGGACTTTTTAACTGGGGAGCTGAACACTCACAGAAAAGTTATGGGAAAACTCAGGGTACTCCAATTATATTTAGCCATGGAATTATATATATTTAAATATATTTTATATATTTAATTATATTTAGCCATCAGAATAACAGAGTTGGAAGGGACCTTGGAAGTCTTCTAGCCCAATCCCCTGCTTAAGCAGGAAACCCTATAGCACAGTGGTGGTGTTCAAATTTATTTACTACTGGTTCTGTGGATGTAGCTTGGTGGGTGTGGTGCGGCTTGGTAGGCATGGCTTGGTGGGCATGGCAGGGGAAGGTTACTTCAAAATCCCCATTCCCTCCCCATCCCACTAACCTGCTTTCCAGCTCCGTTCTCCTGTGCAGGGCAACAAAAGAAGACCCAGCTGATCAGCTGGGACTCGGGAGGCAGAGAATAGATGGGGGCGGGGCCAGTCAGAGGTGGGATTTGCTGGTTCTCTGAACTACTCAAAATTTCCGCTACTGGTTCTCCAGAACTACTCAGAACCTGCTGAATATCACCTCTGCTATAGCATTAGTTCATCTCTAATTTGCAATATTCCCCTTTAAAAAAATGAATGTGGGATACAGCACTTTGCAAGAATACATAGGGAAGCCAGAGGAGAATATTTAAGATGCCAGAATATGCATGATGTCCTTTAATTTTCAGAAAGGGTTAAGGAACTTAGGGAAAGCAAAAATGATTGAAAAGGGAGATGCTCTCTGGGATTGCAAAGCAAACCAAGGTTTTGGGGCTGATACAAATGCAATATTTACAAGAGGACAGCTTTAAGTGCCCCCTACTTAGCTAATTTTATCTATAAAATGGAACGAAGCTGGCTACATTTCAGATACTAACATATATTTTGAGTTTGTGGGTAACTCTAGACTGAGGGTGGCACACTGTTGGTGATTCAATACAGGGCGGGATGAGGGAACACAGTGGGTTGCCCATGTCATATGAGGAGAACTATGGTTTTTCATATATTTTTCCGAGGTTTCCTGCGGGTGGGCAGTTGGATCTCTTTTCTTCCATTTAAATCTGTGTGAAATTTATTTTAGGGTTTACATTACAGCTTTCACGCTTCCCAATCCCGCTCCAATGGTGGGCCCCTGATTTTCAGCAACTATGTTTAGAGGGGGAGTACAAAAGGAGAACAGCCACGAAGGTTTGAAGGTTCCCCTCAACTGCAAAATTCAATGGCTGGAGATGCAGAGGCTGAAAATCACAGCTCTGCTGCTGTTGTACCTCTTCTGCTTGCACTTAAACGCTACACTATCCTATTTGAACAAAACACGTTGAATTGTCTGAATTATTTATGATCTGCAGAAGCAGTAGGTTTCAGTACAGTGGTGTTTGCCTGAAGTTGGTTTTCCAAGAGTGAGGATAGCTTAAGTAAATCAAATTGGGGAAATTTCTTACGTGCATAGCGAAAAGGGCACATATGAACACATTCTGAATACTTCAATCTTTCAAAAATCCCCCCCGTGGTAGCGAAATTACGATCACTCAGATGATAATCTGATGTGGTATCCTTTAAATATCATGGACTACAACTATCTTCATCCTAAGCAATTGCAGGCACCGGTTTCCAGAACGTTGTAAAATAATTAGAAGCGGACAAAAATATTTTTTTTCAGTTTTGTTTGTGGGAATTCTACATGAAAGTAATCAAACAGACAACAATGGAGTTCAAGGCTGTTGATGTTCCTCAACTTTTAATAGAACGTTAACTTCTCGAAGCTTGAGCTCCTGTTATGAACAAAGAAGTTGTAGGACCCAAAAGAAGCAAAAGAAAAGAAGCATGTTGTATTAAAGAAATGTATTGCAACATCACCAGGACAGTTAACTTTAATAAAAAAGAAATTTAAACAGAATAAATGACTGTTGAAATATTCTCCTCCTCCTCCTCCTCCTCCCATTCTTTCTTAACA
Source organism: Pseudonaja textilis (assembly GCF_900518735.1). The sequence continues at coordinate 2,034,014 of NW_020769380.1, forward strand.
TTCCTTCTGCATCCCATGGTGATGGCCTCCATATAACCTCTTAGTTCCATGATCACCAAAATGCTCAGTAGGTATCACCCTTGAAATTCCTGGGGGAAAGAGTTTCCTTGAAGTTAAACCATGTGCCCATTGGTGATGTGAATGGACCTCAAGTACAGCAGAACCAGTGGTGGGATTCAAATTTTTTTTAAATTCTGGTTCTGTGGGCATGGCTTGGTGGGCGTGGCATTGCTTGGTGGGCGTGGCAGGGAAGGATACTGTAAAATCTCCATTTCCACCCCACTCCAGGGGAAGGTTACTGTAACATCCCCATTCCCTTCCCACCCCACTAACCTGCTTTCCAGCTCCGTTCTCCTATGCAGGGCAACAAAAGAAGACCCAGCCAATCAGCTGGGACTCGGGAGGCAGGGAATAGATGGGGGCGGGGCCAGTCAGAGGTGGTATTTGCCGGTTCTCTGAACTACTCAAAATGTCTGCTACTGGTTCTCCAGAACTGGTCAGAACTTGCTGAATACTCACCTGTGAGCAGAATCCTTACAGAGCCCAAGGAGAATGTCTTTCATGGGCAGGAGATGGAAATTGGTTCATCCAATGGAGCAACGCTTAAGGGGCCAAGGCCGATCACTGAAAAACACCAGCCAAAGGTTTTGTAGCAAACCAGCCACTGTTTAACAAGGCATTCTGGCCCTCTCGCTGACTCCATTTCTCTTTGTGCTGAAGAGGTATTTCCCGCAGAGGAAATCTCCAGTCTTTTATGGTGCAGCTTGGCAGTCTTAACAGGATACTAACATCCTGATCCCCCACCCAATCTTTGCAGCAAGTTTTTGAAGCCCTCCTGGCTGCCGCACCCCAGGAGCACAAGTAAACTTTCCTTGAATAGACACCGATTAGTCTCTCCAGCCCACCCAAGCTGGGCTGCGGAAGTCCTCTGCAGGCCCTCATATCCTGATGCTTTCCTGGGCTGTTATGACTTGGAGAGAACTTGCTGTAACTTGGGCACTTCCATCTGGTGCAATGCAACAGTTTACCAGGACTGGCTTACGCAATATACCAACATACCCCGCAGACATTCATGTACACATATGTGCATTATGAGACACATTCTGGGAGTTGATGCTAATACTGGAAGAACTGCAGGAGAATGGGAGTTTCCCTCCTCTCCATTTAAACATTGCTTTTAGTTTGCAGAAGAACTAAACTCGCACCTGTTGCTTTCACACATCTCTCCTACCTTTTCGGAAACCAAGAGAAAATACAGGAAAAGAGGAAAAGAGCCTGCTCTTTTTTTAAAACGGCAAAACAGGTAGCCCTTGTTTAGCAACTGCCTTGTTTAGTGACAGTTCACAGTTAAGATGATGATCATGAAAAAAGTAACTTTGTGACCAATCTTTGCATTTTATCACCTTCCTAGGTCTGTAAAACAAAGGAAAGCTGAAAGAAGATCTTAAGCAGAGATAGGATTTATTTGGTGGCCGCTTCACTCAGTGATGGTGTTGCCAATCCCAAATGTCATTGCTAAATGTGAACTACTTCTATATCTAAGATAATAGATATAATTTTTAAGGCCATCATAATCCACTCCACCTATCCTTGACTCAATAGAAAACTTTCCTGGCATGAAATTGGTTATCCATATTTTGTCTGCCTGTCTACCTGCCTGCCTCTCTCTCACACACACCCCTCTCTCTCACACACACACACAGACATCTCTCTCTCTCTCTCTCTCTCTCACCTCTCTATCGTATCTCTCTCTCTCTCTCTCTCTCTCTCTATCTATATCTATCTATCTATCTATCTATCTATCTATCTATCTATCTATCTATCTATCTTTTCTTAAGTTTTCGCGGGTACTTACATGTATGGCATTCGGCTTTGTTCGGGTATTTTCCCACGTCATAGTAGTTGTGCTTTTAAAGTTGTAGCGACGTTTCAGCAGAATCTCATCTGCCATCATCAGGCTTCTATACCTACCTACCTGATTTATCCATCTACATCTCTCTCTCTCTCTCTCTCTCTCTCTCTCTCTCTCTCTCTCTCCTATCACCTATGTATCTAATTTTAAATCTGCCCAGCTCCCTCACTACATTGTAGATTCCTATCCTGCCTCTGTTTCAAATTAGTCCCAATCCCAAATTAGTCCTAATTTTCCTCCGAGATAATGGGTGAAAAGGTCTAAGAGCTTCTAAATTCCTGAAAGGTTTTAGAATAAGTAGGAGAAAGGATACTTTAACGTTGGTGCAGTTAAAGTAAACATAATTCAAGCCTGTTTCTGTCATGGCCTGGAAAGAAGATGAAGGAAAAGTCGTGGGCTTAATGGTAGAAGAAAAGATGTTGCCAGGATATGCTTGCTACATGGTTAGGTGCAAATAGGGAAAGGTCCATACATGTTCTGCATTTAATATTAGCAAGACTTGCATAAATGTATTAATGAAAAGGGCAACACAGCTTCTCCTCCCCACGTGTCTTAACTAAACATGGGAGGAAAGAAAATGTGGGGTTTTCCAAGTCAGAATGAACATGTCCTATTAGAAACCTCACAGGAACTGTGATTGTCTTGAGCATAAATGCTGTTTTCCCAAGCTGTTCCGGATTATGTAAGTCACCAAAGGGTAATTAATTCAGCCAAATTTATCATCTGCAATTACAAGTTCATTATTTATCTTCCATTTCTCAATTGCCATTTACAACCCCATGTTTATTTTGCATTGTTTGCCTTAGAATTCTCCCCAGTCGGTCTAATTGGAGTATATCGCTGAGTATCTCAGCATGGCATAAATGCATCTGAAACGCATAACTACAAGTATAAATGGGAGAGGTGGATACTTTGTGATTGCCTCAAATTCTGGATTTTCACAGTTGATAGGCATGAAAGTGTTCACTGGCTATTTTTCATTTCAAGAGTCATTTCTCTTCGAGCACAGTCATACAGTGCTACATCTACTCAGAAGCAAGCTTAACTGCTTTCGTTACAGTACAGATTATCAAGGCAAACAGGAATGCCTTGAATGTTGAAAAAGATGACAATAATAACAGCAGCAGCAACAAGTTGGCTTCAATAAACAGGAAGGTTTTCTCTGATTTTTCCCAAAGTATCATGGAGCATTTTGGTTAACATTCAAACTTCAAGTCACTTGCTCCATTACCTTAATAAATTGTTATTTTGCCCTGGTTTCCCCCCCCCCCCGCTACTCTCAATCCAGAGGAATCAGGCATGTGGTTTTGAAATTTCTCGCCTAGTCCCAGGGAGTGAATGTTAGTTGTACTAAAAAGGCTTTTCAGCTGTCAGATATGACAGGTCTCCTGATCAAGCAGCACTAAATCTGAAGGCTTCTTACATCTCCGGATGTCATCGGGGACCATGACTCCTGAGGCAAAAAGACACCGGTCTGTCAATCAGCCCCTTCCAGCAGTTTCTCTGCATTCCAGCAGGAACAGCAAACTAGCTCTACTTGTTCCTAAAAGACACAGGGACTCTGGAGCTTTCCCTCACGTGAATCCTGAGAGAGTTCATTGAGATTAAAAGTACGCCATGACAGTCCTTAAATGTTTTCTGCAGGTCCCACTGCCCTCTAATTTTTCTTGCTTGCCCATAAGGGAGCAGAGAGAACTAGCATGGGAAGCAATTAAGGAGCTGAAAGAAAGAGACATTGGCGATGGGCTGAACTCTAGAAAACTATCCGGAAAATCTGTTCGGATGTGGGTATTTTACCCTGCCCCCTCTAAGCACCAGGAGGAACAAAGAACAATATGTGGCTGGCACCGAAGTCTGCTTCCTGGGGAAAAAAGCTCAACTTCTCTCCACTGCCTCCCAGCCGTGTAACCTCTTTGGAAATTTCACCAGACGCTGAACTTGTGGTCATCAGGGGTTGAAGCGTCCTCATTTTTGTTGAGAATGACAGATGAGAATGATCAATCGCCGCAGTGAATTCCACGGCTTACGTACAGGATCAACTGTCACATTTGGGCACTTTAGTCACAGGGGTTGCGGAATACAAAAAACATTGGTCAGCAGCTAAAGGGTAATAGGAAGAAATGATTAGCTCATGAAAAGTTTGGAAATTTAAGCATAATCCGTCATGGACTTTAGTGTCATAATTTGCCTTATTAGGGCATTAGATTCATTTTTCATTCTGGTCTCGGCTGGCTGAGCTGTGAAGGTAATTCCCTTCCTTCTTTCCTTCCTTCCTTCCTTCCTTCCTTCCTTCCTTCCTTCCTTCCTGGCCCCTAACAACCTGGAAAATCTTGACATCTGATGGATCTTAATTGATCCCAGCCATGCCCTGGAGCAATGGCAAAGCAAGTGCCACTGTGATGAGGCCATGCTTTTTCACCTTCTCTCCCCTTAACAAAATGTTACCAGGGAGATACGGTCTGTGGCTTCTGCATATTATTTCCCTGGAACATGAAGTTTGGACCTTTTGGTTCTAAAGTTCATAGTGCATTATTCATGCTGTTGGTTGGCCTGAGTAATTGCTGCTGATTGATGGGGGATGCTTTGACCTCTGGCCCCAGCAAAGGAGAACGCTACAGCCCCACCCTGCTGCCTAAGGAAGGAAAGCCGGTCATGTAGGGAACATCAGTGCAGGCCGTTCTTGGTGGGTGGGGGAGATTTCCCCCCTTTCTAAGCAGAGCCAGGCACTGGGGGAGAAGAAAAGTAGGTCCTTCTGGACAGATGGAAAAGCAGAAATGATCCTAAGGTCGTGAGAACATATCACACTGCCCTAGGGAAGATTTTCTGAGAACAGGGACTGGCTGAATGTGCTCTAAATCAGTGGTCCCCAACCTTTTTTGTGCCACGGCCTGGTACCGGCATCACAAAATCATCCGCGGCCCGGTACCAGCATCAGCACGCATGGCAAGGTGAGCCGAGCGACCGGCTGGATGTTTTGCTGCCTGATTAGGACAAGAACAGAAGACTCCGCAGCTGTTTGGCGTTGAAGAGGAAAAGGGTGCTTCAAAGGGAGTTATCTGCGTTGCACCTGTTAGCAGCTTCTTAAAGCAGCCGCATCTTTTCCCAAGGTTGCACAGCTGCCGTTTGCAGCTGCAGGGGAATTCCAGGAATAGACAGTTTTGATTTAAGGATTTGTGGACAGGTGGCAACTGCATACCCACGCACGCCCCAAAGTCTTCTTTTGAGTCTGAACTGCTGCACAGTCCCATGAATTGGTATGGCTGGCTGGCTGGCTGGCTGGAAGCTGGCTGAATCCAACATTAAACTAGGATTCTAAAAATTCTCAGGGACGACTGGATTCTGGTCAGCACTTCTTTACTCTCCTACCATCGGGGAGGAGATATAGAAGCATAGCCAGCAGCACCAGCAGGCTGAAGAACAGTTTCTACCTGTGGGCTGTCAGACTTCTGAACGGAAAATAACTTCCTGTCAACGTAGTATGACAGTCTTGCATGGCCGGCGCGTTATGCAAAAAGGTCACATAGTGTAATAAGATCGGGACTGGGTTAGGGACTTCTGTCCTCACTGTGAGTTGTGTTGGGGGTATGTGTGTGTGCACGAAGGGAGGCTCAGCCAATCTCATTGTACACATGTTGTGCACTGACAACAAATGTTGTGCACTGACAATAATGATTGACTGGTCTTTGCTCATCACTCCACTTTTGGGCAGGAAGCTTATTTCAGATTTCTAAGGGTGATGTACGATATATCTAGTGCGTCCTGGCAGGGCTGCTGCAACTCCCCGTGTTAAATTCAGATGCCTGTGATAAGCTTAATTAAAAAAACAACAACTAGTCAGTCACCTTTTAGGTTCTGTAATTACCATCCAGGTTACCTAAGCTTTTTAATCTTCATTTTTGTGACATGCATTATATTTATGAAGCCTTCATTGTCTTCACATTAAATATAGTCTCATTATTTTTTATTGTCCTTTAGTTTTTATAATGGTTTGTTTAGTAATGTGTTAATAGTTGAGATTGTTCTTGGTGAACAGTACATTTTGCTACATATTGTTTTTGTGCTGGTCTATGGCCATTATATTGTCTATTTATCCAGCTGTCTGTCCATCCTTAATATTGTATGGTGATGTAATATCATGCTTACATTATTGTTATAGGGGAGATAAGAGCGGGGATACATTCCTTGCAGGACAAAACATATATAATGATCTGTTCAGAGTTTTGCAGCATAAATTCAATGCCAGAAAAGTAAACACAGATGACTGAGGCTTCATTTAACTTCTTTATAAACACAAAGTAAATTTTATAATACCAGTTGTAGATTTCTCCAACATGGAGCAAACTCAAAAGAAGCAGACATCAGTTTCACTTTAGTTCAGCAGGCAAGCAGAGGAGAGAAGCAGTTTCATTTTCAATAGACAGACTCAGAGCTTAACATAGCTTCAGAGGTGCAGAGCTTAATATAGAGCCATACCTAGGCTACTTCTAGTTTCAGTTTCCAAACAGTCCTCATTGGCTGACTATGCCAATGAGTTGCTATGCCTATTCATTGGCTGACCTTGTTACCATGCTCTATTCCGGTTCATGAATATACTCTGACATGATCCCTATAAGGTAGTCCTTGACTTATGATCACAACTGGGACCGGAATTTCTGCTGCTAAGCCAGGAGGTTGTTAAATGAGTTCTACCTGTTTTTAAAACTTTTTTTTTGCCACGGTTGATAAGTGAATCCTTGCAGCTGTTAAGCGCAAGGATTAAGTGCACATAGACTTTAAGCAAATTGGCTTCTCCCATTGGCTTTGCTTGTCAGAATCCAGATGGGAAGATCATGAGTGGTGATCACATGACCCAGGATGCTTGCAACCATTTTTAAATACATGCCGGTTGCCAACCACCCGAATTTTGATCATTTGACTGTGTAGATCAGGGGGGGTCAAACTCAAGGCCCAGGGGCAGGATCCGGGCCACGGGATGCTTAGACCTGGCCTACGGGGCTGCCCTGGAAACAGGATCTGGCCCACGGGATGCTTAGACCTGGCCCGTGGTGCCTCTGCAGTGAAAATGGAACTCAGGAGGACCCCCTCACGAGCTCCGTTTTCACTGACAGAGGGCTGCAGGAGGTGATCATAGCCGAAAACGGAGCTTGGGAGCCGATTTTTGCTGTCAGAGCACTTGGGCCACCAAGTGCTCTGACACAAGTGACATCAAGCTGGCCACGCCTACCCTGGCCACGCCCATTGAGGTTCAAATACAACCCTGAAATTGAGTTTGACCCCCGTGGTGTAGATGCTCTGATGGTTATAAGTGCAAAGACTAGTCATAAGTCACTTGTTTCCAGTGCCATTGTACTGAAGGATTGTTAAATGAATGGTTATAAATTGAGGACTACCTGTAATTGGACCAAGACTTTAAGCTGGTGCACCATTGAGTCTTTCTTGACTCTAACTATAATTTGCACGTTCATTTATGTTTAGTTGTGTAAAGCATCTCCTTTACACTGGACTACAGTTCTTCTCCAATAGAAAAGGACAGGCAGCCAGGGATGGGATTCTACCAGTTTGCACCTATTCACTAGAACCAGGTTGTTAACATTCTAAGCAGTTTGGAGAACCGGTTGTTAGAAGAAATTACTGGCCTAATCCTGTAAGAAAGGCAGGAAGTAAACATTCTGGTGTTGCTTATAGAAACTGTCTCTCTTATTATTATTATAAAACCCTTATTACATTCTTGGCAGGACTAGACTTCCTGTCTCAGGAACTTCTCTGGAGTTTTTTCCCCCTCTTTTCCTGGTACTTTGCTTGTGTGGAGTGACCATTCAAAGCTACAGTGGCACTGAAAAAAGTGACATGACAATTTTTCACACTTATGACTGTTGCAGCATCCCCACAGTCATGAGAGGCGTTGTGAGGAGATGCGTGCCTCGATGTGAGTGATGTTGAGTTGGCCACACCCATCCAGTCACATGACCACCAAGCCATGCCCACCACCAAGCCATGCCCACCACTTAAGCCACGCCCACAGAACCGGTTGTTAAAAATTTGAATCCCACCCCTGCAGGCAGCCGTTTCTCTCAAAGCTCCTGCAACGGGTGAACCAATTAGAGCAGGGGGTCTCCAACCTTGGCAACTTTAAGACTTGTGGACTTCAACTCCCAGAGTTCCTTAGCCAGCAAAGCTGGGAGTTGAAATCCACAAGTCTTAAAGTTGCCAAGGTTGGAGTCCCCTGAATTATAACACTGGGAGAGGAAATGCTGGATATTTTTGAACATTCCTTGGGTGATTTCTTGTCTGGAATTGCTGAATTCCTTTGCTTTAATTCTTTACTTTTCTCATGGCTGGGATTCAGGTACACAAATCTGAAAATTATTGGTTTGCGTCTCAATGCAGCAAGAGCTCCCTAAATCAAGGCAGATCCAACTGAAGGTGGGCTTTACAGCTAGATCTCTAGGGTGTTTCCAAGTTAGAATTTTTATTATACAATTGCTCATTTATAGAATTTTAGGGGAAGGGAGGAGCTGAGGATGGTTTTCCATTTGCAGTTGACCTACATTTTCCCGCCACTTGTGATTGCTTAATGAAGTATAGACTAGACAACATATACAGTGTCTTCTGACTGCTAATACCATGCCTAGAAATATGGAACCTCTTTAGGGAGATCTACTACGGAAGGAGATCACATAGCAATGACTCTTTCCTGAATTATTGCTGACTAAAGGGATGCCCAGAGAGGAACTGAAAAGATGACTATTAACCCAGGCAGGTTCACTTAAAATTAAAGGCCTTCAAGAGATGCATTCCTCCAAATTGAGTTGAGCAGCAGCTTGTCAAAAGGGGAAGGGCATATTCCATGTATCTAATAGCAATACCACTTAGGCTTGTATACTGTTCCATAGCCCTCTCTAAGTGGTTTACAGGGTCAGCATATTGTCCCCAGCCATGTAAGGATGGAGTGCTGCAAATGTGCTGGCTCACAATTCCCAAAGACCCAGTGGTGCAGTGGTTAAAGTGCAGTATTGCAGCCTAACTCTGCCCACAGCCTGGAATTCAATCCTGATGACTCGAGGTTGACTGAGCCTTCCATCCTTCCAAGGTTGGAAAACGAGGACCCCAGATTGTTGGGGGCAACATGCTGACTCTGTAAACCACTTAGAGAGGGCTGTAAAAGCACTATGAAGCAGTATATAAGTCCAAGTGCTATTGCTATTGCTGTAACCAATGCATCTGAAGATGCCAGGTTTTAGGAGAATAGGATCATACCTGGTTTGGGACTTCCTGGAGTCCCCAAATAGCTTTCAAAGACATCCAGACTGGCAGCATATTAAATGACACAGACCCTATAAAAAAGTCAGTCAGAATTCCATCCACCCCCCACAATTATATGAGTGTTCTGAACATTTGAAAATATTACATTACTAGCTCTGTACCCATGCTTTGCTACAAAACTATGTGACCGGGCTTAGTTTTGGGGGAGGAAAATAAGAGGGGGGGTGGGGAATTCTGCCTCTGCCTACCAGCATCCATTGGTATTCACCTGGCTAGCATCCTGCCAGTGTGCGAGACAGTTGGGGGCAGTTTGGAAACTGAAACAGTATTTGCTGTGTGAGCAAAAAGAAGACAGCAAGGAGCCTGGGCGTGGCTTAGCTCAACTGTTCTGTACTAAAGCTGCTTGGTGCTGTGAAACTAAAACTGAAGTTCCTCTCCTCTGCTTGTGTTTTGCATTTGGAAAAGATTTCTTTTCAGGTGGGGGAGTAGAACTCCTTAGCATGAGAGCGTGTTAATAATAATATAGGAAATACTAACGTTGTGATGGTCATTTCGAAAAATCCTTTCTTAATGAGTACCTAGAAGCCAAGAGGAACATACGTACCAAATTTCAAGTTTGTAGACTTTATGGTTCTGGAGATTTTGGAGATTTTGGGATGATTCATGAGTGGTATTTCGCTTTTGTAGATAGATAGATAGATAGATAGATAGATAGATAGATAGATAGATAG